>JANAVB010005598.1:32412509-32455009 GCA_029216955.1 Iris pallida
TGCTCCTGTGTCCAGAATTGGACTTAAGGACAGGTAATCCTAGATAATTTGACTATTCTGAGAACGTTGGTAATGTCTATTTCAGCATCCGTAGACTTTTTGCGCGTGTCCACTTTAGTGACACATCTGAGTGGTTGTACTATCGGTTTCACCAGCGAAGAACCTCGGGCAAGTGCACTTTTTATTTGCTTTCGATTCATAGTAGTCTTTTCATTTCATGTTTATAAATATATCTTGCTGCTTGTTGACACGCTCGTCACACAGAGATTAGTATCATGGATTTATTATACATTCTTGATTGTTATTTTTCATGATTACCATGCTTGCGACCTGATTCCATGATTACTAGCTAGGCGGGGAAATATCTTAGTAGACGTGTGAACTACCCCTTACCCATCTCAATATGTCTAATCTTGACTGATAGCAGCTGCACATGACACGTGCAGGGTGCCGTATTTATCCCTTAGTCGTTCACATGTCAAAAAGGATATTTCAAATCACATAGATAGTTGTATTTTATTTGTTTCCTTGTCTTCTTCACTACTTGCCATGTCATCAGTTACTTTCTAGTTTTCACCTCTCATATGTTATTTTTCATGTCTTGTTAATTGTATTGTGTTTTCGCATTGCCGTCAGTTTGTATACTTGTTCTATTCCTGACTGGAAACCAACATTTTTCAGGTTAGCTGTGGCTTCACTTAGCCTTAGGAGATACGGGTGTACTTACAGACAGAAACCTCGAAATAGATAGCAGTTCTATCATTTTCATTAATTGTGAGAACTTTGTATTTTCTTTAAATATAAATGTTGTGAAGGTTGTAATAATTTTAGAAATGTGAATGAGCAATAAGTGTTATTCTTTTGTAATTTTGAGCATCTTGGCAGTGACAGCGTTCTACCACCGACTCTGTTGTGTAGGCTGGCTTGGACACGTCTCGTATCCGAAAAAGCGGGTACGGGTCGTGACACTCGCCATGTCAACCTAGTTACATCTATCTTTTCTAGCTGATATATCATGTTATAGAGTTATCTACTTTTTTCGTGATTTATCATGATATCGGTCTTATTTTCTAGATCATCTCACATATGTTATTTTCATGTCTTGTAAATTCTATTGTGTTTTCGATTTGTCGTCGGTTTGTGTGCTTGTTCCATTCCAGACTGGAAACTAACATTTTTCAGATTTAGTTGTGGCTTCACTTAGCATAGGGAGATACGGGTGTACTTGCAGGCAGAAACCTAGAAATTAGATAGAAGTGGTATCATGTTCATTAATTGTAAGTGTAGTACCCTGTCCCTACATCGTGCCCCGTACTCTGTCCACGGGGTGCGCGAGAAAGGAACACTGTCGCTATCGATTCAGTCGGGACCGATAGGTCGGGATCGACCGAGTCGATCGAACGGGAACGGTTGAATTAAGACCCATTCCTCGTTATGGAATGTCTTCTTCGGAACCAAGTCCCATATTCAGCGGGCTGTACCTCGAGGATTGACTCTGCAGCTGAGTCGGAAGAGACCTCCCGTTGCTCTGCTTTTCACGCTGCTTGCGTTGGTTTTGGCTTTATTTTCTGAATGCGCTTTCGTGAATGTTTTCGATGGTTTTCATGGCTTGCATTTCGAACTCGCATTTCCTATCGAACTCCTTGAATAATGCAGTGTTCTAATCGGTTGCTTGTGCGATTTTATGTAATCGCGTAGGCGACGTCTAGCGCAACCAAGCAAGTTCTCTCGCCGAAGTAAACTCAAGGTGAGTGGCTGACCCTTCTCTTCTCGACCCCCTTCTTAGGCAAAGTCGATAGTGTTGTTGCGAATGAAAAGATAAATGCAAGTGCACGAACATGAATGAATGAGCAAGTTCTCAAAAAGAAAGAGTAGGCTATGTCTTAACAACTAAAAACATGTCTTTGCACGGTTATGGACAACTTGTCGACAAGGTGAGCGTTTTCTCCGCATGGCAACCCGAGGCCACGGGACCGTTGCGGGCATAGGGAAACAAATAATTAGCTGTGCTGGGCACGGGTTAGGCGAGGACTTGCAGCGGGGCTCGCTACTCACGCTGAAAGGACCCCGTCTAACAAAAGCTAGAGGAGTCCACGATGGCTCTGGGAGCCAGTGACCAACACACGAAATATTGTACTTTGTATGGAAATGATAACAATTGACAGGGAAGAACATGGTAAGTTTCATAAGGCGCGGCACGGCCGCCGTCGGTAAGTTTCAACATAAATTTCACTATGCTTGTCATATGCTTGTTTGCAATTCATTAGGATGGTTAGAAACATTCATACTCTAAGTCATATAAACTCTTCAACCAAATGAGATCTTGGAACTTAAATAGCCATGCACCAGTACAAAGTGTAATGTACTGATCCTCGCTCTCCACGCAGGTATCCCGAACTACGAAGGGCGTGCCACTTGAAAGCTCAAGGCAAAGTGAACCCTTTTAAAGCCTCGTCCGTGTGTAAAGGCTTGTTTTCTGGAATCCTTTTGAAGAAGACCCACACTCAGTCCAAAAGAAGATGGCGGCTCGACTCGCCTCAATAGCAGGTGGAAAGATGTTATATATTTGCTTGTAAAAAAAAAGGGGATGTAATGTATGGAACGACCTATCTCATCGGCGTTCATTTTGTAAGTCGAGTCATGTTGTAGCCCGTGCGGCAATGATTGTAAAAGAGTCTATGTAAAGTTTTATTATCATCAATAAAAAAGTCTATTTCTATTCCAAATGTGTCATTCAATTTCTCTGCGTACTCTAACTTGATGTTGTGTTTCGGATAACCTTATGACTATGCCTTGTGCGATCGCAACTTAGGTTCGCACGGCATCACGCCCGGGGGACGACTATCGATTCTACGGAATCGGGGTGTGACATAATGGTATCAGAGCACGGCTTTACATCCTTTGGCCTCGCGTCTAGAGTTCCAAACCTTTGACCTCGCATCGATGAGATAAGTTGTTCCATACAATGAGTCCGTAATAATTTGTGACTGATGTGTTTGCCTTCGTATAGCAGAAGTGACGGAACCCACGGCCGAGCAAGAACAGAGCGCCTCGAGCGGCTCTAGTAGTTCGCATCGTCCGCAGGCTGGACCTTCTAACGATACAATCGAAAGGATGCTGCGCATGATGGAGGCGCAGCGAAACCAGTCCGAGAATCGGCATCAGCAGGTAGAGGAACGATAGGCCCAGTTCGAAGCTCGCTTCGAAGCTCGTTTTGATGCACATGCCAAGCTTCAGCAAAAGCAGCTAGATACCCTGCAGCAGATCGTCCAGACAATGGCGGCCAACAGGAATTCTGCAACTACGCCTACCGTCACCGTGTCGGCGATCCAACCCATTGATGTCGATACGGAGGATCCCGAGCGTCAACCAGCGGCACCGAAAAAGTACAACTTTAAAGTGTCAGAATGCAAGAAGGCGTGCCGCACTTCCTTCAGCGGCACCGAGGGTCCTTCCATGGCGATCGACTGGTTGGAAGAGCTGGAAGATCACTTTGAGCTTCTTAGCATTGAAGAATCGAAGCAAGTCGCCTGCGCACAACTGCAGCTACGGTTGAACGCGCACGACTGGTGGGCTGTGCGTAAGCGAGCGATCCGACCGGACAACACCACCGCACCGATCTCTTGGGCCACGTTCCGCAAAGCTTTCGAACTCCAGTACCTTCCGTCAGCCGTTCTTCAAGCGAAGGAGAATGAATTCATGCAGTTGAAGCAAGGGAGCAGGACGGTGGAACAGTACGCCGCGGAATTCAACAAGTTGTCAAAGTTTGCTGGCCAGTTTCTGCCGACTGAAGAGTGCTGTGTGCGACGGTTCGAAGTGGGTCTACGACACTCTATTGGTGCGTATGTCGGGGTCCCGGAGTACAAGACCGTGGGCGCGGCTCTAAATCACGCGCTCCGCCTTGAGAACCTGCATCCTTCCAGTGCTGACGACGTTGTGCGCAACTCCAATCACAAACATCCTAGCCATATGGGAGGCAACAACGACGCTTCAAAGCGTCCAAATAACGGCGGCTACAAGGGTGAGAAAACGATACCTAAGTGCACCAATTGCGGGCGACTTGGACACCGTAAAGTCCACTGCTGGCACCGCAACGTTGAATGTTTCGCTTGCGGACAGAGGGGTCACACGACTCCAAATTGTCCAAGCTTTCGTCAAACTCGTAATACCCCACCCCAACAACACCGACAAGAGAATCGAGGACAGGCGCCTCGACCTCCTCCGCCCACTCAACCCGTACCGCAAAATGGCCGAGACCATCGCCCCAACACTCAGGGCCGCGTCTATGCCATGACTCGAGACGAAGCAATGGAATCAGACACCGTAGTGATAGGTATACTAAAATTCAATAATGTGCCTGCTCGTGTGTTATTTGATTCAGGTGCTTCACATAGTTTCATATCGGCGGACTTTGCCGCCGAGCACAAATTCCCTGTAATATCATTAGATCTCGACCTTAGCGTAAGCACGCCTTCGGGCACACCAATTCTCACAAACTTAGCTTGCGCCGACGGGATTATCTGTATCGGCGGTCAAAAGATCGGTTTGGATGTGATAGTTCTAGATATGAAGGACTTCGACATCATTCTGGGAATGGATTGGCTCGGGCCGTGCAACACAACCATAGACTGTGCTGAAAAGAGGGTCACATTCCGCATGCCAGGAGTGCCTGAATTCTGCTACTCGTGTGGTGAGGCATCGCCGACCTGCATGGTGATCTCCGCAAATTCTGCTCGACGGATGCTGTATTCCGGGTGCGAAGGCTATCTAGCTTCCATTCGAGACTGCGACAGGATGGTGCAAACACTGGTCAGACCAACGTTGTGGCAGAATTCCCAGACGTGTTCCCGGATGAGCTACCCGGCATGCCGCCCGATCGAGAAATAGAGTTCACCATCGACACATTCTCCGACACCCGTCCGATCTCGAAGGCTCCGTACAGAATGGCTCCTGCAGAATTGAAAGAATTGAAGGCACAACTTCAGGAATTGCTCGACAGAGGGTTTATCCGTCCGAGTGTCTCGCCGTGGGGTGCGCCCGTGCTATTCGTAAAGAAAAAGGATGGATCGATGCGACTCTGCATCGACTATCGAGAATTGAATAAAGCTACCGTCCGAAACAAATATCCCCTGCCCTGTATCGACGACTTGTTCGACTAGCTCCAAGGTGCAACCGTGTTTTCGAAGATTGATCTGCGATCGGGTTATCACCAACTCAAAGTCAAGCCAGATGACGTGCCGAAGTCTGCCTTCCGTACTCGTTATGGCCACTACGAGTTCTTGGTAATGTCGTTCGGTCTGACAAACGCCCCTGTCGTCTTCATGGATCTAATGAATCGGGTGTTCCGTCCGTTCGTTGACAAGTTCGTAGTAGTCTTCATCGACGACATTCTCGTCTACTCGAAGGATCGAGCACAACATGCAGAGCATCTGCGGACGGTACTCCAAACCCTTCGAGAGAATCAGTTATATGCGAAGATGAGCAAGTGCGAGTTCTGGCTGGACAGCGTCTCATTCCTTGGGCACATCATCTCCGCCGCGGGCATCGCAGTCGATCCAAAAAAAGTCGAGGCAGTTGCTGATTGGAAATGGCCCACATCAGTTAGCGAAATTCGAAGCTTCCTAGGCTTGGCGGGATACTACCGACGCTTCGTGAAGGACTTCGCGAAGATCACATCGCCGTTGACTCGCCTCACCCAGAAAGGAGTAGCGTTCAAGTGGTCAGACGACTGTGAAGCTTCCTTCCAGGAGCTCAAACAACGGCTCGTTTCGGCCCCGATACTTGCTCTTCCTGAAGGGACAGAGGGATTTCAAATCTTCAGCGATGCTTCTGCCAGGGCTTGGGGTGTGTGCTTATGCAGCGGGATAAGGTGATATCTTTTGCTTCCCGGCAGTTGAAGCCGCACGAGAAGAACTACCCCACGCACGACCTAGAATTAGCGGCGATTGTGTTTGCGTTAAAGCTGTGGCGTCACTATCTCTATGGCGTGGCATGCAGGATTTATACGGACCACAAAAGCTTCAAGTATCTCTTCACCCAGAAAGAATTGAATTTACGGCAGAGGCGATGGCTCGAGCTGATCAAAGACTATGACTTATCAATCGACTACACGCCGGGCAAGGGAAATGTGGTAGCGGATGCACTGAGCCGGAAGTACTTGGCTTCATTATGTATCAACAACCGACTGCTGCGTGACTTGGAAGGAATGGGCATCGAGCTTCGAGTTCGTTTTAGAGATGTGAAACTGGCACAATTGCGGGTAGAACCGAGCCTACTGGAGAGGATCAAGTCTGCACAGAAGGACGAGCCCTACCTGGAGAATATGCGGAAGCTGATATCGACAGGGAAAGCGTCTGACTTTGCAGAGGACGAGTCGGGAGTGTTGCGCGTGAAGGGACAGCTATGCGTACCGGACGACGTAGAACTCAGAAAGGAGATAATGACGGAGGCACACTATACAAAATATTCCTTGCATCCTGGCAGCACCAAGATGTATAAGGACCTCCGCGTTGTCTTTTGGTGGCACGGCATGAAGAGGGACGTAGCGCTCTTTGTGTCAAAATGTATGGCCTGTCAGCAAGTCAAAGCCGAGCACCAGCGACCGGGCGGAGAGATGCAGAACCTTGCCATTCCAGAGTAGAAATGGGATCACATCACTATGGACTTCGTTGTTGGCTTGCCGAGGACGCCGCGGGGAAACGACGCCATCTGGGTCATCGTCGATCGACTAACCAAGTCAGCGCACTTTATCGCCATCAAAGTTACTTGGAGCGTCGACCGCCTTGCTCAGATATATCTTGATGAAATAGTTCGGCTGCACGGGGTCCCAGTTTCTATTTTCTCAGATCGGGATGGACGGTTCGTAGCGCGCTTCTGGAGTAGTCTGCATTCAGCACTGGGGACCAAGTTGAAGTTCAGCTCAGCTTATCATCCTCAGACTGACGGCCAAACAGAGTGGGTGAATCAAATTCTCGAAGACATGTTGCGACTCTGTGCGATCGACTTGAAGTCAAGTTGGGACGTCCATCTACCGCTGGCCGAGTTTGCATATAACAACAGCTATCAGTCCAGCATCCAAATGGCGCCGTATGAAGCTTTGTACGGCCGGAAGTGTAGATCGCCCATTTGCTGGGATGAAGTCGGGGAACGGCAGATACTTGGTCCGGAGCTGGTGGAGCAGACTGTGCAGAAGGTCAAGTTGATACGAGAAAGATTGAAGATAGCACAAAGCCGACAAAAAAGCTATGCCGACACGCACCGACGTCCCCTCGAGTTCTTGGAAGGCGATCATGTATTCCTGAAGGTGATGCCTATGCGTGGAGTTTCCCGGTTCGGTGCGAAAGGAAAGTTGAGCCCAAGATTTGTTGGCCCATTCGAAATATTGAAGCGAGTCGCCCCGGTAGCTTACCAACTCGCCTTGCCGCCGGCATTGTCAGAGGTACATGACGTCTTCCATGTCTCGCAATTGCGGAGGTACGTGCACGATCCGGGGCATATGGTAGAGTTGGGTAAGCTGGACCTGAAGGCGGACTTATCATATGTCGAAGAGCCGGTGCAAATTTTGGAGCGCAAGGATAAACTTCTCCATAACCATGCTATTCCTCTAGTCCGCGTCCTCTGGAGAAACCATGGGAGCTTGAGTCTGAAATGAAGAAGAAGTTCCCTTCATTGTTCTCGTAGAGGTAGGTTCTATTCTTAAGTTTCGAGGACGAAACTTTTTCTTAGTTGGTTATGGTGTAGTACCCCGTCCCTACATCGTGCCCCGTACTCTGTCCACGGGGTACGCGAGAAAGGAACACTGTCGCTATCGATTCGGTCGGGACCGATAGGTCGGGATCGGCCGAGTCGATCGAACGGGAACGGTTGAATTAAGACCCATTCCTCGTTATGGAATGTCTTCTTCGGAACCAAGTCCCATATTCAGCGGGCTGTGCCTCGAGGATTGACTCTGCGGCTGACTCGGGAGAGACCTCCCGTTGCTCTGCTTTTCACGCCGCTTGCGTTGGTTTTGGCTTTGTTTTCTGAATGCGCTTTCGTGAATGTTTTCGATAGTTTTCATGGCTTGCATTTCGAACTCACATTTCCTATCGAACTCCTTGAATAATGCAGTATTCTAATCGTTTGCTTGTGCGATTTCAGGTAATCACGTAGGCGACGTCTAGCGCAACCAAGCAAGTTCTCTCGCCGAAGTAAACTCAAGGTGAGTGGCTGACCCTTCTCTTCTCGACCTCCTTCTTAGGCAAAGTCGATAGTGTTGTTGCGAATGAAAAGATAAATGCAAGTGCACGAACACGAATGAATGAGCAAGTTCTCAAAAAGAGAGAGTAGGCTATGTCTTAACAACTAAAATCATGTCTTTGCACGGTCATGGACAACTTGTCGACAAGGTGAGCGTTTTCTCCGTACGACAACCCGAGGCCACAGGACCGTTGCGGGCATAGGGAAATAAATAATTAGCTGTGCTGGGCACGGGTTAGGCGAGGACTTGCAGCGGGGCTCGCTACTCACGCTGAAAGGACCCCGTCTAACAAAAGCTAGAGGAGTCCACGATGGCTCTGGGAGCCAGTGACCAACACACAAAATATTGCACTTGGTATGGAAATGATAACAATTGACAGGGAAGAACATGGTAAGTTTCATAAGGCGCGGCGCGGCCGCCGTCGGTAAGTTTCAACATAAATTTCACTATGCTTGTCATATGCTTGTTTGCAATTCATTAGGATGTTTAGAAACATTCATACTCTAAGTCATATAAACTCTTCAACCAAATGAGAGCTTGGAACTTAAATAGCCACGCACCAGTACAAAGTGTAATGTACTGATCCTTGCTCTCCACGCAGGTACCCCGAACTACGAAGGGCGTGCCACTTGAAAGCTCAAGGCGAAGTGAACCCTTTTGAAGCCTCGTCCGCGTGTAAAGGCTTGTTTTCTGGAATCCTTTTGAAGAAGACCCACACTCAGTCCAAAAGAAGATGGCGGCTCGACTCGCCTCAATAGCAGGTGGAAAGATGTTATATATTTGCTTGTAAAAAAAAGGGGATGTAATGTATGGAACGACCTATCTCATCGGCGTTCATTTTGTAAGTCGAGTCATGTTGTAGCCCGCGCGGCAATGATTGTATAGGAGTCTATGTAAAGTTTTATTATCATCAATAAAAAAGTCTATTTCTATTCCAAATGTGTCATTCAATTTCTCTGCGTACTCTAACTTGATGTTGTGTTTCGGATAACCTTATGACTATGCCTTGTGCGATCGCAACTTAGGTTCGTACGGCATCACGCCCGGGGGACGACTATCGATTCTACGGAATCGGGGCGTGACAGTAAGAACCTTGTATTTTCTTTAAATATAAATGTTGTAAAAGTTGTAATCAATTTAGAAATGTGAATGAGCAATAAATGTTATATTTTATGATTTTGAGCATCTTGGCCGTGACAGCGTTCTACCACCGACTCTGCGGCGTAGGCTGGCTTGCACATGTCTCGTATCCGAAAAGCGGATGCGGGTCGTGACAGGCTTATCTTCGGGCAGAGTAAAAATCGCTCATGTGCATCCGACGTTGTAATAAACCCATGCACGCGCCCCATCGATCAAGCTTCCTGTCGACTCCAGATGAGGGCTAGGATTGCCCAGAAGAAGCTGATTATATCCAAATTACAGCACGAAACGGCTTGGTAGATAATGCTCCAGGTAGGTGTGGTTCCTATTTCTGAGCACCAAATGAGAAGGTATGTTAGACTGGAGCCAACAGAATGCCCAAGTGGTCAAGCTAGAAGTGTGTGCGCCCTCATCTACTAATGTGTCCCCTGTGTTGCCACTGCCGGAGGGAGGGGATATTCTGAAGAACTCATAGTTCTGAAGGAAGCTCAAAGCCCTTCTACAAGCAGGCATTCCAGTAACGGCCTAGTTTGCGTCACGAAATCTTCGAAGAAAGGCGTCTCCTGCCAAAGAGTCCGTACTAGCCTAGCAATATCTATGTGCCCAAAGTGATGGTCTGTTATGCGCCCACAGAGCCATAAGAAGACAGTCTCCCATGCTTCTTTCAAAGTATTTCAAACTCGTTCGAGTATCAAAAATTTTGAAAGGGGTCTTGTAGAAGCATGAAAATATCCATACTATGCACCCACATAAAGAAGTGACTATGTGCCCACATGTAGCAATTCTATGTGCCCATATGTAGTAAATCTTACGCGCCCACATGATTTTTCCAGAAGTGGGCGCATGGTTGTCGTCCTACACTATGTGTCCAAGTCAGAACAGCTCTACGACTCGGTCAACATCCACGATCAGTCATGGGCCGAGACATGTGGCCACGCCAGTCTCCACGAGCAGTCGTACACCTAAGCATGCGGCCACGTCAACCCCACGATCTACCCATGATTATCCTGTTCTTATGCACCTACATCCTATGCGCCCAAAGTAATACTATGCGCCCATAAGAAGATCAGTGTATTCTCCACATGTGTGCGTATAACAGTCGTTTCAGTGCAAAATGACTATAAATAGAGGACATATGCCTCTTCAAATAAACAGAACAGAGAGCATTTCATAACCAAATTGCTGCCCTTCTTGCCAGTGAGCCGAGAGTTAGCAATTTTCTTAGATTTTCTCCCACTTTTGTAAATTGGAGTGTCAACGGAGTAAAGGAGCAACTGCCGTTCGATCTCCATTGTCCCATTTTCCAGAATTCTTTTTGTACTTGGGGATTCTCAGTACAGGATCTCTCAGGTGTATTCGATTTGTGGTGCCTTGCGCTAATAAGAAAAGACAGTAATTCTTCTCTCTTTTTAAGTGTTCTATAGGTGGATGACTTTGAGACACCTGCTTCGTCTACAAAATCTAAGAAGACAACCAAATACAAGTCATGTCATATGACTATACTGGGTGATCATTATCTTCTACCTTTAACTGCTATCTTCATCCCGGCGACGAGTTCATCTTCTTCTTCTGAGATGTTACTACCAAAGTCGGAGGCCTATTACCAAGCGGCAGTCCATCTATATAGTCAACAGTCCTCCGAACTAATGACAAAGATGGGATACGATCTACAGAAGGCCCCTGGCTTGAATCACGAAAAGGGATCTCTTGTACCTCTTACATCTTCAACACAATCAATCTCGTGTTGGCTTGGGATTTTGGACAGGCTTTTCATCTTGCCAAAGGAAGTTTTCCAGAGGCAAGACTCGGATTCAGAACTACAATATGGTATCATTTGCACCTGTACCAGAAAAAGAAGCCCTGACTAGTACCAGGTCTGGAAGACTTTACCTGAAAGAATATCCAGAAGGTCAAGAGATCCCTACTCAAGTTTTATATGCCCCTCCAGCATCTTCTCCTCCTGTTGTCAATGTTCCATCGGCTTTATTGTCTCCAGTGGAAATGACTCCTCCTAAACTGATGGCGGCCGACATAGGAAAACAACCAGTTTGCTTCGATAAAATATTGAAGAAAACTCCATCTTTTGGACTTAAGAAGCCATACAACTTCGATATATTGGCTCAACTAGCCAATACTCCTGCAAGGTTATCGATTTTCGAGATCCTTCGTCTCTCAAAGAAAACCCAAAAAATTCTAAGTGAAGCTTTGATACAAACTGACACTTGTCTAGCACTCCTTAAGAAGCTTGTTGAAAAACCTGTGGCATGTTTTCACTGTCATAGTATGATGGAGTTGATTCCTAACATCACCTTCACACAAGATGACATGCTCCTAGAAGACAATCGATATGACCGACCTTTATACTACACAGGAAATGTCGATACAATGAAGGTTGATTGCATCTTGATTGATCCCGGATCTGCACTTAGCATTATGTTGAAGACTTTACCGGATGCCCTGAAAATCCTAGTGCATAATCTCTCTACAACGATCATGACTATCTTGGAATTCAATTCCGGGAGAAGTGAACCACTAGGAAAGATTCGCCTGAAAGTTCAAATCGGCAATCTTCGCACAAAATTCACTTTTTGTGTGATTGACAATCGTGGCTCCTACAATGCTTTGTTAGGAAGACCATGGCTGCATGAACATAACATTGTGCCATCCACTCTCCATCAGTGCTTTAAATATGTCGATGATAATAGAGAAGTTAGGAAGAAAGTGGTCGATCTTAATCCCTTTCGAGGTGTCGAAACATATTTTACTGACTCCAGGATGTATAAAGAAGAATTCATGAAGGTTGTATGGCCATGATATCGAGGAAGATCAGAGGGACACCCCAGATGATATTCTCGTGATTCCGATCAAAGGACGTACTTCTCGGCCTTCGTCTTCTCAGACGCTCACCATTCATCTCTCCTCTCATGCCAAGCATCTTCCCGCTCAAAAGATGGAGCAGAAGGAACTCCCCTCTTCTGAGCCTCTTGTTATCGATCTTCGTCGTAACAAGCCTTCTCCTTCTCCTTCTCATTCTCCTCCTCTGGTTATCAATCTTAGCAAGCCATCAGCTAAGATCAAGAACCCTGTTGTAAATGATGATGTAAAAATCAATAAAATAGTATCTCCTTTGCAGTATACTGATGTTATTTATTATACTCGGTGTTATCTAGAAATTCTGGATAACTTTGAACCCCTTACATTATGAGCACTTCAACCTCTCCAAGATGAAGTATCACTCGAACCAATCAAGATTTCTTCTTCCTAGTTCCTTCCCGAAGAAAGATGAACTTACTATACTTTTCAGCAAAGGAACAGAGCAGAAGATTATATTTGATAGTGACTCTGAAAATGACGATAACGGGCGGCTTCAACTACGTCATTACAGTCAGCAATCAAAAGACATCATTCAAAAGATAGGCTACAACTTCAAAATCAGCCTCAATGGTGGTAGGGAAAGACGAACTTCTATCCATATTCCTGCTCCAAAAGAAAAATTACTGCAATATTACAGCAAAACGAAGCACAAATTGGGCTATACCTCACCGGTTACGACCCCAGACGCGTTTGAATCTGACAGAGAAGAGCAATTTAATTCTTCTAACTCTGTTTCATAGGATTCTGATACTAGTGTAGGGCACGTACATCGAGTGACTCTATCTTCTAATATAGTGACTATCGACTTCTCTGAAGGCGATGATGAGTTTACCGAAACTCCCGAATCTGACCCTTGGGCACAAAGGATAGATACTCAATAGGAACTTCGCTTCGAGCAACGTGAACCACCTACCAAAGATTAGTTAGTCCAGTTCGATGTCGAAAATGAAGCTTCTCCAAGTCCAATCTTCATCAGCAAAAGCCTCACAGAAGCGGATAAGCAAGAATTAATTCAGCTCATTAGGGAATACATTAACGTATTTGCCTGGAGCTATGAGGATATGCCAGGACTAGATCCTCAGATCGCTACCCACAAGCTTAATATCCTGCCTAATTCAAGGCCGATCAAACAACAATAGCGTCGATTTTGACCTGACATGATGGATGGTATAGAAACTGAAGTCAAGAAGCTCATCGCCTGTAGTTTAGTCTTAGAAGAACAACATCCTGACTGGGTGGCTAATGTTGTCCCAGTTATAAAGAAAACAGGGAAGGTCCGAGTCTGTATTGACTTCAGAGATCTCAACGAAGCTTGTCCCAAGGATGAGTTTCCTCTTTCGATCATTGATGTCATGATCGACAATACTTGCAGGTTCGAACAGATATTTTTCATGGATGGATTCTCCGAATATAATTAAATTCGAATAAACACTGAAGATGAAAAATATACATCTTTTCGTACTCCTCTAGGAGTCTACTACTACACTGTCATGCCGCTTGGTCTTAAAAATGCTGGTGCAACCTATCAGCGGGCCATGAGCATCGTCTTCCATAAACATTTGCGAAAGACAGTCGAATTCTATGTCGACGATATTGTTGTCAAAAGTCATTTAGAGGAAGATCACATCCAAGACTTGATAACTATCTTCGATCTAATGCGCCAGCATCAACTCAAAATAAATCCCACCAAGTCATTCCTGGGAGTCTCTACTAGCAAATTCCTCGAATTCGTTATTACCTCTAAGGGTATACATGTTGACCCTGAGAAGATCAAAGCCATTCAAGAGATGCATCGTCCACACAACCTAAAAGAACTATGAGAATTCCAGGGATGGCTTGCGTACATCAAAATATTCATTTCAAATCTATCTGGATGCTGCAGACCGTTCACTCAACTGATGAAGAAAGGTGTGTCTTTCATTTGGACTGAAGAATGCCAGCAAGCATTTGAAGACATAAAATGATACTTGATGAACCTGCCAGTCCTGGTCCCTCCAGTTACAGGAATATCCTTCCTAATGTATGTTCGGGCAATAGATCATTCCTTGGGTGCCTTGCTAGACCAGAAGAACAAAGAGGGTCATGAGCAAGCTATCTATTATCTCAGCCACATAATGATCGGTACCGAACATCGATACAGCCCGACGGAAAAAGAATGTCTAGCCCTGAAGTTTGCTGTCCAAAAAATACGACATTATATCACGGGTCAAACCATTCATGTCATCTCTAGAGTTAATCCTCTTCAAATCTTGATGAAGAAACCCAGTACATTCAATTCTAGACTTGCTACATGGATCATATTACTAGCACATTATGATATGGTCTATGTCCCATAAAAGTTTGTTAAGGGTCAAGCCCTAGCTGACTTCCTAGCTGCTCATCCAATTCCTGAGACATCCAAACTCTATGATGAGATTCCTGATCAAACTCTGGAATCCAACATGATTTCAGAAAAGATCCTTGCTTGGCGACTGTTCTTTGACGGTGCATCCTAGATTCGGACCTAAATGCACTATAGTCGCTGGAGTCAAAATCGTTCTTGTATCTCCTGAAGGATTGGCCATTCAGAGAGCTTATTCTCTAGACGAGCCATGCTCCAACAATGTGGCTGAGTATAACGCTCTACTAATTAGTCTCCAATTGGCTAGACAGTTGCATATTGAATATCTGGAAATATACGAAGACACTAAGCTGATCGTCAATCAGGTTAGAGGCATGTATGAAGTTCAGCATCAGGATCTCATTCCATATCATGATGCAGCAGTCAGACTGGCTACATCGTTTAAAAGTTTCTTCATTGAACAAGTGCGTCGAGCATGCAACACAGAGGCTGATGCACTTGCCAATCTTATGGCGGTATTGGCAATTCTAGTAAGAAGACAGCAGATGATCGTCATTACTAATAGAGAGTTATTTTGTATCGAGAATAACTCGAATATTGAATTCAGCAATTCAGTCGAAGCTGACACCATTAGTGAAGACTGGAGGGCTCCTTTCATCGACTTTATGGTATACGACATCTTATCCGAAGATTCCAAGGAAGCTACAACAATTTGTCAGCGATCGCTCTGGTTTTATTATAATCACACTTCCAAAATACTCTATCGGTGAATATTTGACTGTCTACTTCTACGTCGTCTTGCGGGAGATGAAGCAAAACAAATATTACATAAAGCTCACGATGGTGTCTACGGTGCACATCAGCCCGGTCCTAAGCTACAGGATCATATCTGACGTATGGGCTACTACTGGCCCATTATGGTATCAGATGTCATTGAGTATGTAAAAAAATGTCGAGCGTGTCAAATCCATGCAAACTTTATCCAATAACCGTTAAAATTCCTTTATCCGACAACAGCATCATGGCCCTTTGAAGCTTGGGGCATGGATGTCATTGGTCCTATCAACCCACAATCATCTAGAGGACATCGGTTTATATTAGCTATAACTGACAATTTCGTAAAGTAGGCAGAAGTTATACCCTTTGCTGAAGTCAAAACCAGTAGTATGATTAACTTCATCAAACATCATGTGATTTATCGATTCGGTGTTCTTCGACGAATCATCCATGATAATGGGCCCCAATTTATCAGTCAAAAGTTTACTCGATTCTGTGATGATAACAGGATCAACAATGTTGTTTCTATAGCCTAAATCCTGTAGCTAACGGTTTGGCAGAAGCATTCAACAAAACCATCATCAAGATTCTCAAAAAGTTTATTTCAACTAATAAATGGAACTGGAGTGAAAAGCTTGGAGAGTGTCTACGTGCTTATCGTACTAACTTATGCACCCCGACCGGCTGTACACCTTTCTCTTTGGTGTATATGGATGTGAAGCTGTCCTACCATTGGAGATTCAAATTCCATAATTGAGAATTACAATCGCCAATGAACTGACAACAAAAAATAATGATCATCTTTGACTTCAGGAGCTTGAAGCACTTGACGAGAGACAGCTACTAGCTCAACAACATATCGAGCTATATCAAGCCCGTATCTTAAAAGCCCTCAACCGTAAAGTCAAAATACGAGCATTTCAAAAAGGAGAATTGGTCCTTACTATCATACGTTATATGACTATGACACACATGAGTAAAGGCAAGTTCGAACCAAAGTGGAAAGGTCCCTATGTTGTAAGCAAAGTTTTCTCAAACGGAGCTTATCAACTGACCGAGATGGACGGCCGAGCTGCTATGATGTCTATTAATAGAAAATTCCTGAAGAAATATCATGTTTGAAAATATGTTCTACGTTTCCTAACAAATATTATACATATTTCAAATCTTTAAATCCCAATAGGGTCTATTTAGATCATATCACATCATCACAAATATCGTCTTTTGAAACCCAGTTGTTTTCAAAGATACCCTATTCTTGAGCCCCAGTTGGCCCAAGAATAATCAATAGATATATGAATTCATGTCCATATTACCTATGAATTCTATTATCTATATCAACGGCTTGTCACGTCCACATTACCTCTGATAATGTCGTCCTTGAAATGACAATATCTCAAAATTATATTATGTCATGTCCACATTACCTCTGAACAGATATAACGAGTATTGTTGTTTTCTAGAAGATATGTCACGTCCAGTACCTCTGAACATACTTTCTACTCTTATCTATTACTTACGTCTATAATAGATGTGTAATAAGTAGTGAAGCCACAAAATATCAGTGTCTTTCATACTAGCACACAAAATAAAAATCTTTACATTTTTATCAAAATATTCAAAAAATAAGAGAGTATTACATCAAGTTAACTTCATCCCTACGATTGAGTGCTAAGATCAATGATTAGCTTCTTCAAAGCCTCAACACGCTCTACTCGGGAATCAAGCACCCTCTTCTTGGCCAACTCTCTCCTAACATATGGCTGTAAAGGCTGCAGGGATTTCACTTGAAGTTCTATCTTTGTACTCTTAACATTGAGAAAGTCGTTATGCTGCTTGATCAGATCATCGAGTTGACTAGCAGCGACTTGACATAATGCAAGTTCCTCTTCTTGCTGCTTCTTGGCCGTCTTGATTACTTCACGAAGTTTGGCCATTTCAGCCTCCAGCTGCTGAAGGCGAGTTTGCTTTTCGGCCGCTTCTTTTTCCTTTTCCTCTGTTTTAGCCTTATGATGCACCACAGAAGAGGCAACTTTAGTGATGCTATTTTCCATCTCTGTGGATCATGTCATGAAGGCAATTATAGCATCTGTCAGAACAAGTTGTTGCTCTTCGAATTCACGAGCTAAAGCCTCACATTCTGCATCTACTTGGCTCTGTATGTTGCCCCTGATCAGATTTTGATAAGATTTGATGGGTTCTTCGAGTTCATCTAGAATGTGTTCAAAGAAGTTAACCCTCTCCATGTCACCTATGTTACGTATGGCTCCAATCGTAAAAGAGGCAGTGCTCCTCACTGAATTATAAGATTGGCCTTTTTTCCATAGCCATCTGCACCAGAATAGTCAAGGAAGTGAAGAAAGCCTGTGTGTACGTTTCGACGAGGCCGTTATTCATTGCTGAGAGACCAGGAGTTGTCGCTTCAACAGGAGTTCCTCCTCCTATAAAAGAGGAAGGGATCATAGATGGTACTCCAGGGAATCATGGTGCAGACATTCTTGAAGAACTCCCTTCTACCGTTCCCCTGTCCAGGGGAGCCATTGTGGAGCTGAGACTAAAAGCCGCAGGAGTTAACGGGCGAGCAATGATAGTCCCTACAGGAGCCTCTGCAATTAAAAAGGTATAATCGTTATATCATATCAAAGAAGCAATGATGAATAAAATTAAACAATTTAACTGAGCCCGGTGGCACATATTGAGTCTCACGAGGCAGCTCTCGGTCTGTGCAAAGCCTCCTCATGGTAGTATCGGATACGGCTGCCTGACTACTTTCGGTCTCTGAGCCTCTTGACCGGAAACGGCTGCTTCCAGCCCCTGATTATGTTTGACCTGTTGGAGCTGCCACTTCCGCTCCTTTTGTCTCGAAAATGTGTTCAATCGGGGTTTGAATCCCCTCAACATCAATTCTGGGATTCTCATCAATCCTAATATTCCTAAGTTTCTTAGCCTGATCTTCATCATCTTCTTTGTTATCATCAAGATCTTTATTATCATTCTCATCACCTGGGCATTCATCGCCCTCAACATCAACATTTAAGTTCTCATCACCCTTTGGGTCAACGAGATTTTGGTTATCATCTTTTGGGCTTTAATGCCCTTCATCAACAGTAGGGTGCTCTTCACCCTCGCCAGTGGTATGGCCTCTTTGGCCGTTAAGTCTTGACCTTTTGAGACTTCTACGAGACTTGGATCTACTCCAGCTCTATTGAGATTGGAAGCAGCATCTGTGGAGTCTTCTTCGATCTACTCATCACCAATATCACAACCTTTGAGAGCCGCTATCATTTCTTAATCCTCTTGAGAGAGGGTAGGAGTTTGGATTACGGAAGGAGCTGCAACATCGGGATTGGAGTCCATTGAAGGTAATACCTTCTCAGGAAGTGTAGTCTCTGAAACCTCTAGAGTTGGGGACGACATCATTATTCCTGCTGTAGCTAGTGTAGTTACAGGAATGGTCATCTGCATAATCATGTGTTCTGAAGTATCCGCTATAACGATTGGAGCTCGAACATTGATTTTTGAAGCCTCTGCCAATAAAAAAAGGTCAATGTCAATATTTTATTCAATCATGATCATATTAAAAAGAGTACAAATATTACCTTGAGAAGGTGACAGATCCTGTAAAGGCAATGACGAATCAGATTAACTTGAAGGCTCTTTCGACATTGAAGGAGTTAGTGAAGCGTTAGTTCCTTGACGATCTGCTCGAGTCACTATTAACTTCCTTCTAGCCTTACGTATAAGAGGTGCGGATGGTAATTCTTCGATTTTCATCAGATCATCTTGCACAGTCGGCCCCCTGCTAGTCTCTTCATTAACCACCTTACTATGTCTTAGAATTGAAGAGGGAGTTACTTCTCCTCCTCCAGAAGAATTTTTTGTGTTCATTTGCTTCGTCTGGGACCTTGTCGTCCTAGTAGTAGGCTGCTCAACAAGAAGCAATGATGCTTTTTCTTTCTCCCTAGAGCCTTAGGAAGGGAAGGGAGTTCATATGGGTGTGATGGAACAGATGGTTCTGTAGGAACGAATTGTAAAGTGCAATACTCTAGGAGGGTGAATAGAGTAGGCAGCGGAATATTGCTAATTTAAAAAGTTAGCAACAAGATCACAGAGAAATATCACAAGTAAATAAATGTAAAAGCAGAGATCAGAAAGAAAATACAAAGATGGTGATGTATACTGGTTTCCCTCTTGTGATGACTATTCCAGTCGGAAGAACTCTAGCTCCCAGTTGAATCCACTATTGAAAAATACCGCAAGTTTTTATACGAAGTCCTTGCACCTTCTACAAACGCGAGCATTAATCCGAAGTACTCGACTAACTTCAGTTGTCTTCAATCAAGCCTCTAATTACAATCGCTCTGAAGCTACTAGACCGTACCGCACTGGTAAATCGACTAGAGGATTGTAACTGGCTTGGGATTTGAAAATTAAAGCTTAGAACACTTTAGAAGAGAGCAGTAGGCTTTAGAGAGAAGAGATAAAAGTGAATGAGTGAGTTGAAATGATCGAAATCCTTCTCTATTTCTAGCTTGTCCAAAGGCAGAACTCTGTCAGAATTCGGGCAGAACTCTATGAGAAAATCTCGACAAGATTCGTAACTACAGGAGGACCAAGTTCAAAAAACAAGGTTCACTAACCGAACTCTGGCCGAACTCTGACCAAATTTGGGCCGAGTTCTTTCAGGGTTTTGTTAGTATTTTGCAAAAATGATTTTTGGGATTTTTGAAATTATTTTAGGCAGTTAGGAGCCTTTTTAAATAGGGGACTGTTTTACAAAACATAGGATATTTTGTAAACATTTTTAGGGTAGCCTATTTGCCAGTACGACTCGGTGTACAATGTATTCCTAGACTCAAGAAATGTGAAAAATATATTGCATAAAGGAAATACAGACTCGAGTGGCAAACACAGCTTCGGTCTTGAACAGAATGGGTAGCAGTTCTCTGGCAGTGTCCAAGATTCCAAATAAACTTAAGTAGCCTTTATATCGAGACAGAGTTTGATCAATTATTAAAATCAGGTTTGACCATGACCAATGGGCCAACAATCTCCCCCATTTTGATAATTGATAAATCTTGACCGATATAACATCTTTGATCAATAAGATTTGAAAAATAATCAAAATTGTACTGTATCCTAAAAAAATGTTCGTGTATCCTGCAACAGATGTTAGATCCTATTTCTCCCCCGTTGTCACTTAGCAAAATAATTGTAAAGAGAGAAAGCTCCCCGTAATTTATGCATAAGGAACAATCAGTGAAGAAATACAAATATAATATATAGAAAAATAAGCATTTCACGGACAGTTTATATTGAAGCATAAAGAGATAGTGCTATAACAAGAATATGAAGCTAAACTAAAATAAAATGTGCTAAGCAAAGCATAAAAAGATGTTCACCATACATCAGCTCAGTCAATCACAATCTCAGTACAAAATAAACTAAAAGATATAGTACTAATAATATCTTGGAATGTCGGAGCATTTCCAAGTAAACATAAATATAACAAAATCTCAAAAAGTGACATCTAGACAAAATACAATACGTCTAGATCACAAATCCTCCGAATTATTATCAGCAGTGTCAGCACGTCCACCATGTCTGGATGGACCAGCTCCAGAAGGGTGTAGAGTAGCACCAGAACCACGGTACCAATCATATGCGTTACCGGGCTGAAAGAAAGTATGTACCACCTCATCCTCATAGCGGTAGCCAGAGACAGCTGGATCTCTTGGAAGAGAACTGGCAGAATGTCCAGTCTAGGCAAAACGGAGGTCGGTAAAGGAGTTAGCAAGAGCCTGGAACTGACTCACATCACGGAACTCACGTTCCCCGGATGTGCCAGTGATGAATGTCCACAGATCAGAGAGATGCTGATGAATCCCCTCAAAAGACATAAGGTAAGCCTGAGGAGGTGAAGCAGGAGGTGCAGGAAGAGCGGCTGCGCTACGACGTGACAGCTGGAGAAACTTGGGCTCATGGCCTAGAGCACAAGTGGAAAGACCAATATCAAAATGCTGAAAGATGCATGGATGAACATCGCATAAGAGAGATTTTGATCTCTTCCGTAAAAACATCCAATCATCTGAATGATAGTCTTGGGAACCAAAAATGGAATTCCCTTGATGATATGATAGAGGGCAGACAGTTCAAGATTTGTAACATCGTCTTTTGAAGTCAATTTAGGAAGAATCGTAGAATAGATGATGCGATGAAACTCATAGTTAAATAAGTTCAAGTTTGCAGCCTTGAAATTTTCGGAACGAACACGGGCACGTGCACAAAGGTCGTTCTTGAAACTGATAAGAGTCGTGCCATTGGGGAAATCGAACTCAGTAATATCATCAAGCGAGGCACCTTCACTAGGAACACCAAGGATTTCCGCTAAGATAGTATCATCGAACTCGATGTTGATACCGCCGATATGAGTTCTAACAGAGAAAGTGTCTAAACCAAAGTTGCAGTAGAACGGTCTAAGGGCATTAGTAGCTATAGGGTCTTTGAGGGTAACAAGTCGGTGTAACCCTAATGCCTCAAACAATGGACTGTGGTCAGAAAACACATTCCACTTAATCGGGGCTCCAGTGCATATGTTATACATGGCAAAGTAAGCGTACCATAACAATGAGTGATCATGAGTTTCAAAGAAAAACTCATTGAACGCACCATCGGCCGATTGGACCGGAGAAAAGAGGGAATCCTCTGGTGGATTCGAAGAAGATGCCTCTTCACTGGCATTTGTCTTCTTTTTCTTGGATGGAGTGAATCCCTTAGGCATTTTCTCCCAAAATTGAATTGAAACTAATGAATTGAAAGAGATAGAAGGAGAATGTTATACCTTTCGAGAATTGAGTATGTGGTAGAGATCGAGATTCTCCGCATGAATCCAAATTTTGGACTAAAATCTCCAAGTAAAATAGAAGCAATGGGTTGGAGAGTTTATAGGGTTTGGAGAGGGCTTTGGCGGCAGCTGTTGTTTGAAAGAGGTATTTGGAGGAGATGAAAATAAGGGGACCTCGGGTTCTGACTTAAAAGAATATACCACCAACAGAACTCTGGCCAAACTCAGGCCAAGTTCGCCTAGGGTTCTTTTGATGAATTTTGGGGAAAAAAATTGCAAGCCACATTCTTTTCATCATCCCCTTTCAATTATTTAATACCAAGTTCAATAATTTTAAATTTTAATTAATATAATTAATATTATTTTGAAAACTAAATTTTATTACATAGCGACTGTTTCATATTAGCTGTAGGGGTATTGTCCCAGCTAACGGGAGTTAACCGGAGAACAATTAAATACCGCTTCGCTTCAACCGTAGTCGTGGTGACAGACAGAACCTTTGTAGGCTTCTCTCAAAAACAGTTTTTGAGTATTGAAAAATAATTGATAAAACAAAATTATTTAATATTATTGATATCTAAAATTCCTAAATTTTGACGTAAATAATTGAAGCGATCTTCCGCTAAAGGTTTTGTAAAGATATCAGCTAATTGATTCTCTATGTCTATGTATACAAGGTTTATATCTCTATTTTTTTATGTCGAATCTCAATATGCTTAGTGCGAGAGTGACATACAGGATTCTTAGTCAAATTGATAGTACTAGTCTTATCACAGAAAATGGGTATGTGTGTGTGTAGTAAACCAAAGTCTTCTAAGGTTTCCTTCATCCATAAAATTTGTGCACAACAACATCCTGCGACGATATACTCAGCCTCAGTCGTTGATAATGCGACAGAATTTCGTTTCTTGCTAAACCAAGAGACTAGAGCTTTGCCTAAGAAATGACATTTGCCGCTGGTACTTTTTCTATCTACTTTGCATCCAGCAAAATCAGCATCCGAATAACCGATTAGGTCAAATGACGAGATTTTGGGATACCATAAGCCGACATAGGAAGTGCCTTTAAGGTATCGAAAGATACGCTTAACCATGCACAGATGTGATTCCTTAGGGTTAGCCTGAAAACGTGCACACAAGCAAACATTAAACATTATATCAGGACGACTAGCAGTTAAATAAAGTAAACTACCAATCATACCTCGATACATATGTCGACAGGTTTGCCTTGTTCATCAATATCAAGCTTAGTTAAAGTTGCCATCGGAGTGCCAAGTGGTTTGACTGCTTCCAGATTGAACTTCTTTAATAAGTCTTTTGTGTACTTGGCTTGATTAATGAACGCCCCATTGTTGGTTTGTTTGATTTGCAGTCCGAGAAAGAATTTTAGTTCTCCCATCATGCTCATTTCAAACTCATTCTACATACACTTTGAAAATTCTTGACAAAGAGATTCATCAGTAGATCCAAAAATGATATCATCTACATAAATTTGAACTAAAAGAAGATTGTCATTAAAAGATTTTATAAACAGTGTAGTATCAACCTTCTTTTTTGTAAAACCGTTGTCAAGTAGAAAAGAGCTTAGACGATCGTACCAAGCACGAGGGGCTTGTTTCAAACCGTATGAGACTTTCTTCAACTTGAAAACATAATCAGGATTTTTGAAATCAGTAAAACCTGGAGGTTGAGCTACATAAACTTCTTCTTTTATAAAATCGTTCAAAAATGCACTTTTGACATCCATTTGAAATAATTTAAAGTTATAAAAATATGCAAATGCACATAACATGCAAATGGATTCTAATCTCGCAACTGGGGCATAAGTCTCATCATAGTCGATACCTTCTTTTTGATTGTATCCTTGAGCTACGAGTCGAGCCTTGTTATGAATCACTAAGCCATTCTCATTCAGTTTATTTCGGAATACCCAGCGGATGCCAATGACCGGATGATCAATGGGCTTGGGAACAAGTTCCCAATCTTGATTCTGTTCAAATTGGTTTAATTCCTCTTGCATATTATCTAACCAAAAATTATCGCTACATGCTGTAGGTCCTAAAAAATCAAGTTGCATCAATCAAAAAAATCAAAATATACATCATCTTGTTGAATTGCGCAGACAACAGATTGCGCAGCCAACCGTTTGCGCATTCTAATTTGCGCACACAACCGATTGCGCAAGCTGACGTGGCTGAAGTCATCATTACTAAATCAAATCAAATCTTTTCTGACAACTGACAGCGCGGATAACAAGGAGTCTGTTCGTTTCCTGCACCGCACAGTGCTCGAGGGCGGCTGGCAGCTGGCAGCGCAAACCAATCCTGCGCAGTTTGAGTTTGCGCAAACCATGTATGCGCAATTCAACTCTGCGCACTCTATCAAACGTAACTGTTAAGTTACACGTGGCATTCATGCCATCGATTGTTCATTACGTGGCAACTGTTTATGCACGATCATGCGCATTTCTATCAAATCATGCCATGTGTCCATGATAGTCGGCCCACGATCCAGTAACTATCTGCGCAAATCAATGTTGCGCAAACCAATGCTGCACAAATCATCATGCACAGTCCAAAATAACTGAAAGTTAGTTATTTCCAGAACTCTATAAATAGAGTTTCAAGTCTTCATTCAAGGGGCAGAGATTAGAGATCAGATATCAAGATCAGAAATCAAAAATCAGAGAGTCCAGGAGTTCTTGCCAAAGTGCTGCTGCATTCTTCCGAGACTTTTGTCTTCAACTTCAGAGGCTTTTGCCTTCAATTTCCAGAGTTGTTTTCAACTTCAAAAGCTTCGTCTTTACAGTTCACATCGTCCAAGAGATAAAGCAATCGTCATCGAGATTGGATTCCTACAGTTGTAATTTTCCCAGAATTCTTGTAATCTTTATTACAGTTTGTATCAATAAAGTTCTATACTTTTGTTTTTGCAAACAAAATGGCGACTCTGCTGGGGATCACTTTCTCCTCCGACGAGGAAGTAGCAACTCAATGTGACGTAGCGTCTATCGGGAAGACGCAGAAGACCCTGGTTGTCAAGGTCAACCAGACAGCCTACGAGGCAATGCTCAACTCCAAGACCATTCCCCGTACTGCAGCCACTTCTGCCAAGAGCAAAGTGCGCTCAGTTTGGGTCTCCAAGACTGCTGCACAATCTGGCAGTTTTGCCACCAAAGGTGCTGCACACTCTGTGGCACAATCTGCTGGCCAGTCTGCTGCGCAAACTGCTGTGTCAACTGCTGCACAGTCTGTCTCAGCAACTGCTGCACAATCTGTTGCAGTCAATGCTGCGCAATCTGTTGCAAAAGTTGCACAAGCTACTTCATATGCTGCCTTGTCAAAACAGAAGACTCCTATGACTCTGGCGCAATTGGCAGTGGCTTTTCCTGCGCAAAACAGCATTCCAGCAACCAAAGTGTATCCTAAGCACTCTAAAGCAAGAAATCCTACTTCTGTGGCCAGAACCAATGTACCCTCCACTCATGCGCAAATCACTTCTGCGCAAACTAAGAGAAACAGCCCTTTGGCTAAACTCTCTCCTTCTCATAATCAAGAGAAAATATCTGATTCTCCTCTTAAACATCCTGCTGTTCTAGCACAATCTACTGGGGGTAGTCCTTTGGCTATTCCTCCTCCTTCTCAGATCAAAGGAAAAGGCCCGTTGGTCTTTTCTCAAACTTCCTTGTCTCATGACTTGGAAGATAACAGAGGAAAATGCTCTTTAGTTATCCCTTCTTCTCAGAACAAAGGAAAAGGCCCTTTGGTCTTTTCTCAGTCTTCTTCAGTCTTTACTGAAGCAGATCAAATTGAACGTGTTTCAACACCCGTCAGCACAAGATCTCCTACAAACAAAGATTCTTCTTACAAAGGAACTTGCACTGATCAAAAAGGTATTCTGCCTACCCCAGTAGCAGAATTCCAAGACCTCCCAACTTTCAAAATATCCCGTTCCAAACAAGGAAAACTGTTGGTGTCTCAAACAGAAACCTCTGGGGGTGAATTTGCAGACCTACGAACATATCTTAACAGGCCAACTTCAGCAAAACGTAAACAGCCAATGCCGAAGGTCAAGCCTCAAAGACAAATCTCCAGGAACATAAATTCTGATACCTATGCCAATAAGATGAGTACTTCCTTGTATACACAGGGGACAAAACATTTGAAGAATCGAAACCATGTTCCAAATATTGTTAAAGAACACATTCCTCGAACTTTTCCCCGTCCCGGCATGGTTTCTGATCTTCGAGAACATCTCAGACAAAAACGGGATAATGTCTCAACTCCTTCAAATCAACCATCTGATCATCATTGCAATCATAAAGTCATCATCCAATGTTGTTGTCAAACAACAAAGCGATCTATCTTCGATCGTCTGACTTTTGCTAAAACAGAACCAATGTCAGAAGAAGACGAAGTGTTGTACGCTTCTGTCAATATGGCTTCCCGAGACACCGGGGGTAGAAAGTGCTCCAAACATGGTAAGCCTCGCAGACCAAGCCAACGATATTTGGATTTACTCCAAGAATCCTCTGAAGGAGTATTTCAACATACTCGTTCCCACAGCCGAGACACAATCGGTCAAAGGAATCTTCTCCAAGGTCCTTCAGCTTATCTTCCTACTTTTCAGTCAGGAGACGAATCTTTCTCTGATTATGATGCATATAGTGAAAGCTCTGAACAAACAGTTTCGTCTACTGTGCCTAGAGAAGTGACGGCATATGTTGTTACTGATAATCCAGATGCTTCAACTTCTGTAAACCAAGAACAGCGGATTGTTGCACTGGAGGACAAATTGAAAACCATGGCTGAAATGGTCGCCAGTATGCATTCTATCATTATGGCACAACATGCTACCCCACCAACTGTACCGGCTGCTATAAACCCTGAAATCATAGCTTCATCGGTGCCTGTCAATACTGGGCTGGGGGTAGTACCTCCTCAGATGCCTCCTGTGCAAGTACAAGTTCAAACTACACCCAGTCAATCAGGTGCTGGGGGTAGTGCTTATAATGCTGTCCCTCCTCCTACCACGGCTCCTTCCTCTTCATCTGAAGATGCTAATGAAGCAGTCAAGCTTTTACGAACTCAGTTTGAAGCTTTCAAAGAGAAAGACAACCTGCAAAGGTTGGGAATCAAACAGCCATATCCTGTCGAATGGAAAGAAGTTCCATTTCCTCCCAAATATAAGATTCCAACAATCGCTCTCTTTGACGGTAGTACCTCACCAAGTCAATTCATCAATCACTTCGAGGTAATGACTGTTCAACTTCAACCAAACGACGCTCTTCTTACCAGAGTGTTCGTCGGTTGTTTAGCCGACGTAGCATATGACTGGTACAGAAGTCTGCCCGATGGTTGTATCACTTCTTTCTCAGGTCTCAAGCAAATCTTTTTAGAACGATTCTATGAGGGATTCAATGACATGACTATGTCAGCCCTAAATAAAATCAAACAGAAACATAACGAGACTGCAGAGAGTTTCATTGAACGTTTTCGTCGAGAAGCCCTGAAAATGCCTCCAGGGACTCCTGCTGCTGTTACCATAGATACTTGTAAGGCAAATCTCTTGCCTATTATCAGTATGTGGACAGGCTCAACTCAGTTTCAAGACTGGCCATCCTTCATTGTTAATGCCAAAGCAGCTGAAGTAAGTGCTGATAAATTCAAACAGTTGGGGGTACAAATGTCTAACCCCGATCGGGATGAACATCAAGCATCAGGCGGTGGTAATCGCCAAAACAACCGCAAGAACAAAGAGACTCTGAACATTAATCTGAAAAGCAAAGAGTCTTTGGCTGTCAACGTAGCTCAGCCTACGTCCACTTCCACTCCTTCTGCACCACAACCGAGGGAACCTCGTCCTAAGGTAGAGTATTCTTTTGACGAGAATGACACGGCAAGTATCTTCGATTGTTTACTCAAAAGCAATAAGATCCAGCTCCCAGACCCAAAGAAACCTGATGAAGTCGGTAAGACCGATCATCCTAAGTACTGTGTTTACCACCGATTCATTGGACATCCTACTAGAGCATGTTATGTGCTCAAGGGCAAGATTCAAGAGCTTGTTAATGCTGGAGTTGTTACTCTGCAACAAGATGAAAAGACTGTCACTGCCAATATGGTTTCAGTTTAGTTCGGTAACTTTCCCCCGCAGATGATACAGCATGGTGTCATTCCTATTCCGAAAACTACTCTTGAGATTGAAAATATTCCTTCTCCACCAAATGAAGGTCTCGTTCCTTTGTCTCTAGATAATGGTGAGGTTATGTGGATTCACCCCGATCTTACTTCAGAGTTCGAGGATTCTTCTTCTTCCAAGAAGAAAAGTCGCTCCAAAGGCAAGACGAAGATTTGCAACATGGTATCTTTTGATCCCATAGTTGACGAAGAAATTCTATTAGGCACCAGATCAGGAAAGCCCTATTTGAAGGATTACCCTGAAACTCAAGAGAATCTTGCTTCTTCTTCTGAACCTACCTCAGCACAACCTGCTCTAGTTGAAGAGAATCCTGCTGCACCTTCACCAGTTGTGATTCCTATTCCTCCTAAGCCAGTGACTGCTGATAAAGGCAAACAACAAATCCGCTTTGACAAACCTTTGAAGAAATCGTCTCCTACAGGACTCGAGAAGCCTTACAACTTCGATATATTGGCTCAACTAGCCAATACCCCAGCAAAGTTGTCTATCTTTGAACTCTTGCGTCTTTCCAAAGAGACTCGAGAAACCCTCAGCGAAGCTCTTATGCAAGCAGAAGCTTGTCTAACCTTTCTCAAAAAGCCCGAAGCAGAATCAGTCTCTTGTAATAGTGTTCAGGAATTCATTCCGAACATAACTTTTACGCAAGATGACATGCTAATGGAAGACAACAGGCATGACCGTCCTCTTTACTATACAGGATATGTCGATTCGATGAAAGTCGATCGTATTCTGATAGATCCAGGGTCTGCTCTTAGTATCATGCCGAAGACAATGCTCGATGCTTTGAAAATTCCTGTGCATAGTCTCTCCACTACAATCACTACCATCCTTGGATTCAATCAAGGAAAGAGTGAACCTTTGGGCAAGATTCGCCTAAAACTTCAAATTGGCAATCTTCGCACAAAAGTTACATTCTACATTATTGACAATTTTGGTTGTTCTTACAACGCTCTATTGGGGAGACCATTCTTACACGAGCACAATGTTGTTCCATCAACCCTTCATCAATGTTTCAAATATGTTGATGACAAAGGCGTAGTTCGTAAGGAGGTTGCGGATCTTTATCCCTTCAAAGGTGTTGAAGCATATTGCAACGATGCTCGGATGTATAAGGATGAATTCATGAAAATCGTGTTAGCATTAGACACTGAAGAAGAACAAGAAGCGACGCCTAAAGACACTCTAATCATACCCGTCAAAGGGCGAGTTTCTCATCCTCAATCTTCCAAGCCACTGGCTATTCACTTATCAGCCCAAAAGAAGTCAATTGATGCTGATCAAGATCAAAGGGAGCTCACCTCTTCTGAGCCACTTGTTATCGATTTACGTCGTAACAAGGACAAAAAGCAGCTCACTTCTTCTGAGCCAATTGTTGTTGATCTCATTCGCAACAAAGAAAAAAAGGAGCTCACTTCTTCTGAGCCACTTGTTATCGACCTCCGTCGTAACAAACCGCCTCCACGTTCTTCTTCTCCCCCTCTTGTAATTAATCTGACTAAGCCTGCTAAGGCCAAAGGTCCTGTTGTAAATACTGATGTACAAATCAATGAAAAAGCACCTACTTTCCAGTATACTGATGTTATTTATCATACTAAATACTATTTAGATATGTTAGATAGCTTCCAATCAATTACAATGGGAGTTGTGCAATCTCTTCATACAGAGGTCTTACTCGAACACTCAGATGATTCATACTTTGTTGTCTCTTCTCGAAAGAGAGGCGAAAGTCCAATAATTTTTATTAAAGGACCAGAACAAAAATTTAGTTATACGGATGACAGTAAACTTAACGACACGGGGCGTATCCAACTCCATCGTTATAGTCAACAATCAAAAGACATCATTCGGAAAATGGGTTATGATTTCAAAAGTGGCTTCAATTACGGTAAGGGTAGACGAACTCCTATTCGTACAACTGTTCCGAAAGGAAAGTCAGACATGTACTATAGCAGGACTAAGAGAGGTCTCGGATATGCTTCTCCTCCATTGTTATCCCCAGCAGTCTCCGACTCCGACAGTGAAGAACGCTCTAACTCATCTGATTCCAGATCTTGGGATTCTGATACTAGCATTGGTGAAGTCCATAGGTTGGTCGTATTATCTAACATGGTCTCCGTTGAACTTCCAGAAGACTATGACGTGAATGTGGAAGAAAATCCTGAAACAGATCCTTGGGCTCAGCATATGGACAATCAATGGGTACTTCGCTTTGAACAATGTGAACCCCCTACTGAAGATCAACTAATTCAAATTGATGTAGGAGAAAGAGATTCACCTCGGCCAATTTTTATTAGCAAAAATCTTCCAGAAACAGACAAGGAAGAGTTGATTCTTCTTATTAAAGAATATATTGATGTCTTTGCTTGGAGTTATGAAGACATGCCGGGTTTAGATCCCAAGATTGCTACACATAAATTGAACATTTTGCCTAATGCAAAACCTGTTAAGCAACAACAGCGACGCTTCAAACCAGAAATGATGGACGCGATCGATGATGAAGTCAAAAAGCTCATTGCTTGTGGTTTTATTCGAGAAGAACAACATCCTGATTGGGTAGCCAATGTCGTCCCAGTTCTGAAGAAAACTGGCAAAGTTCGAGTCTGTATTGACTTCCGGGATCTTAATGAAGCATGTCCAAAAGATGAATTTCCTCTTCCTATTACGGACGTCATGATCGACAATACTTGTGGGTTCGAACGAATATCTTTTATGGATGGATTCTCTGGATACAATCAAATCAAGATGCATCCTGAAGATGAAAAGCATACTTCTTTCCGCACTCCTCGTGGTGTTTATTGCTATACGGTGATGCCATTTGGTCTTAAGAATGCTGGTGCAACTTACCAACGAGCTATGAGCACTATCTTTCGAGATCATTTGCGCAAAACCGTTGAATGCTACGTTGACGATATTGCCGTCAAAAGTCGTAAAAAGGAAGATCACATTCAAGACTTGAGAACAATCTTTAATCTCATGCGCCAACATCAACTCAAGATGAATCCCACCAAGTCATTCCTAGGTGTCTCTAGTGGCAAATTTCTCGGCTTCGTCATTACCTCTAAAGGTATACACGTGGATCCCGAGAAGATCAAAGCCATCCAAGAGATGCGTCCTCCACGCAATCTAAAAGAGCTACGAGGATTTCAAGGACGACTTGCGTACATCAGGAGATTCATCTCGAATTTGTCTGGACGTTGTAGACCATTCACTCAACTAATGAAGAAAGGTGTATCTTTCGTTTGGACTGAAGAGTGTCAACAAGCATTCGATGATATCAAGCGATATCTCATGAACCCACCAGTCTTGGTGCCACCTATTTCTGGTATTCCGTTCTTAATGTATGTCCGTGCTATGGATCATTCATTGGGTGCTTTACTTGTCCAAAAGAACAAAGAAGGTCACGAACAGGCCATTTATTATCTTAGCCGTACTATGATTGGTGCTGAACACCGTTATAGTCCAGTTGAAAAAGAATGCTTGGCTCTCATGTTTGCTGTACAAAAGACGAGGCATTATATCATTGGTCAAACTATTCATGTTATATCTCGAGTTAACCCTCTCCGGGTACTTATGAAGAAACCAAGTACACTTAATTCTCGGTTGGCTACATGGGCAATCCTGCTAGCTCAATATGACATGGTGTATGTTCCACAAAAGTCTGTCAAAGGTCAAGCGCTGGCGGACTTTTTAGCGGCTCATCCTGTACCTGAGACATCTAAGCTCTATGACGAAATTCCAGACGAAACATTGGAAGTCAACATGATCTCCGAAGAATTTCCAACCTGGCGTTTATTCTTTGATGGTGCATCAAGGATTGGACCAAATGGTGCTGTTGTGGCAGGTGTTGGAGTGGTCCTCGTTTCTCCAGACGGATCAACTATCCAAAGAGCCTATTCTTTAGATGAACCTTGTTCTAACAATGTAGCAGAGTATAATGCTCTACTTATTGGTCTTCAGTTAGCTAAACAACTGAACGTTGAATATCTTGAAGTATACGATGATTCTAAACTGGTTGTTAATCAGGTTAGAGGAACCTATGAAGTCCGTCATCAAGACCTAGTACCTTATCATGAGGCGGCAATCAACTTAGCTATATCATTCAAAGCTTTCTTCATTGACTATGTGCGGCGGGCTTGCAATACTGAAGCAGACGCTTTAGCCAATCTTGCAGCTGTCTTAGCTATCCCTATTAAAAGACAGCAGGTGGTAGTTATCTCCAATCGTGAACTGTTCTGTATTGAAAATAATCGTAATATTGAATTCAGCAATTTTGCTGAAGTTAATGTTATCGATGATGACTGGAGAACTCCTTTTATCGATTTCGTGGTACATGACATACTTCCCGAAGATCCTAAGGAGGCTACAAGTGTTCGTCGACGATCTCTCCGATTCTATTATAATCAAACTACTAAAACTCTCTATCGACGAACTTATGACGGTCTTCTTTTACGCTGTCTCGCTGGTGATGAAGCTAAGCAAGTACTGCGTGAAGCTCATGACGGTGTATGTGGAGCACATCAGCCTGGTCCTAAGCTACAAGATCGTATTAGACGTATGGGTTACTACTGGCCCTCTATGGTATCGGATGCCATTGAGTATGCAAGGAAATGTCGAGCCTGTCAAATCCATGCAGACTTCATTCATCAACCATCAGAATTTTTACACCCGACGGCTGCTTCTTGGCCTTTTGAAGCTTGGGGTATGGATATCATAGGGCCCATTAATCCTCCTTCTTTTAGAGGACATCGGTTCATATTGGCGATAACGGACTATTTCTCCAAGTGGGCTGAAGCTATACCACTGACTGAGGTTAAGACTAGCAGTGTCATCAACTTCGTTAAACACCACGTCATCTATAGATTTGGTGTACCCCGAAGAATCATCCATGACAATGGACCTCAATTCATCAGTCAAAAGTTCACTAGATTCTGCGATGATCATCGGATTGATAATGTTGCTTCAACAGCATACAATCCTGCCGCTAATGGTTTAGCTGAAGCTTTTAACAAAACCATCATTAAACTCCTCAAGAAGTTTGTTTCCACTAACAAACGGAACTGGAGCGAGAAACTTGGCGAATGTCTTTGGGCCTATCGAACTACAGTCCGTAATCCAACAGGCTTTACACCTTTCTCTTTAGTGTATGGCTGTGAAGCCGTTCTTCCTTTAGAGCTGCAAATTCCTTCTTTAAGGATTGCCGTCGCTAACGAGCTTACTACAGAGAACAACGATCTTCTTCGACTTCAAGAGTTAGAAGCGTTAGATGAGAAGCGATTAATGGCTCAACAGCATATTGAGCTATATCAAGCCCGCATCTCAAAGACTTTCAATCGCAAAGTTAAAGTCAGAGCATTTCAGCAAGGAGAACTTGTTATAGCAGTCAGACGTCCTATGACTATGACTCATATGAGCAAAGGGAAATTCGATGCGAAATGGGAAGGTCCCTATGTTGTAAGCAAAGTCTTTTCAAATGGAGCCTATCAACTTTCAGAGCTCGATGGTCGAATTGCCATGATGCCTATCAATGGCAAATTTCTCAAGAAGTATTATGTATAAATGTAAATGCTTGTAAAATCGTCAAACAGGATCAGGTTCATAAATAAAATGCAAATTTTATTTCATCATATGATAGTACATAATATTAAAGGTCACTATCATCTTTTTCTATATTCGGACGCGGGCCACTGCCGTCCTTCTCGAAGACATGATCAGCAAAAGAGCTAAGAACCTCCTTGCTGGAACCCACGAGGAATTTGCAGGCGGCCATCCTCATGGCTTCTTCTTCTTCAGTCTTTCCTGGTTCGAGCAGGAAGTCCAAGATATCCCGTGGCGGCTGGGGTGCAGACGGACCTTCGCCCGCTTTTGCCTCCTTCGGCTGGATTGGATCGACAGGGCGCTCTTCAGTGCCCTTCTCAACCTTCGGGGCGATCTCGGCCTTCTTAGATGCTTCTCCGGACGACATTTTTATGTTGAAAAGCAGAAGTGTTCATTCCTGTCAGACTTCTGTTATATTTATAGGCAGAAGTTCCTCAAATAACGAAGAGACGGTTCATCCGTTCATTTATCACATTCATCAGACGGTTCATCCGTTCATTAAAGGCCCGACGGTTCATCCGTTCATTTATCATATTCATTTGATGGTTCACCCGTTCATTGTCATCCATCATTTGATGGTCTTCCCGTTCATTCATTTTCACAAATATTGACGATTCATCATCGTTCATTATCTACATCAGCAACTTGTCATTTTCGATTAAGTTGTCAAAATCGAAATAATAATATTCAATATATTCTGCCATGTCCATATTACCTCTGAGCAGATATAATGAATATAATTATTTTCTACAAAATTATCAAGAAATATATCATGTCTTGCACCTCTGAATATATTTTCTATCTCTATTTATTTATATCTAAATAAGATATGCAATAAATAATGGAGCCACAACAAAATGTCTTTTATATCAAAATACGGGACATTACAAAAATGTAGCTATAGCAATAAAACACAAATACAAAATCAAGAAGGAGGGACAATCAGATTGTCAATTTGCTGCTTTAAGGTCTGCAGCTCTTCTTTGTGACTAGTTGTTACTCTCATTCTTGCTTCCTCCATCCCATTTTCTTCATCAAAGATGGGCATATCTACTGTCCTGCGGGTAATTTCAGCACTATGAGTCTCGTCATACTCATTTTTCTCCTGAATTAGGGCATTGAGTTGTTCAATCATAAATCGTTGATTGGCAGTTTCTTCTTCAAATTCCTTCTGAAGGCGAATAATTTCCGCTTTCAATTCAGCAAGCCTCTGTCCTTTGTTCTCAGCTGCCAAAGTAACTGATTCTATCTTTGAGTTGAATTCAGCTGACTTTGCAGAATGAGCTTCTAAAAGGTTCTGAAGGTTTATCCTTTCTATATCAGCTTCTTGGGCTAGTCGTTCATATTCAGCTTGCACCAGAGAGTCTATATTTTTCTTCTTGAGCTCTTTATATTTCTTTATGGATACTTCCAACTCATCTAATATATGTTCAAGAAGAACGGCTTGGGCTTCGTCTCCTTGGCCTCTTATGGCTTTTATCAGGAAAGAAGTGGGGTCCCTAACCATAATGAAGTTAGCTCCTTCCTTCTCTATCATTTTACGGACAAGAGATCCCAATGACTCAAAGAAACATCTGGTAAAAGATTGGACAACTTGTTGATTGATGGCTATGGTTCCAGGAGTCAAAGCTACCCCTGTTGAGGATGGGGTAGTCGGTTGCTCAATCCTTTGCTGATGAATGATAGGCTCTTTAAACAAAGGAGCTGGAGTAGAACTAGCTGCTCCTCCTGTTTGTTCTTCTGTAAAAAGTAAAATTATTATTTTACTAATTTGCCAATAAACAAAAAGATCAAAATAAAAAAGCAGTCTTACCTTGATTGGATCTAACAACAACTGTATTTCCTGCTGGAATAGACTCCCGTTGAACGGAAGTAGCTTCAATTGCGACAGCTTGGCTGCTGCCCGCTTCAGAGCCGCAAGATAAGTGATGGCTACTACTAACAACTACCGTTGGAATAGGCACCATAGCCAGGTCCCTCGGAGGTGTTGGTAGAGTATCAAGACCTGCAAGAACTACAAATGAAGATATTAGATATCAATCTATTTTAAAGAAAGAAGATTGTTAAATATCATTTTATACCTTGGGGATCGGTAGCGGGACTCTCTTGCTGAACATCTTCACCAGCCACTTCTTCAGGGGATACTTCTATCTCGACGTCTTCATCAGGGTTAACAACCTTTTCTACTAACGCCTCTACTTCAATATCCTTTTTAGGATCCGAAGCATCGTCGGCGGTTTCAAGAGATATGTGTTCTTCGTTGTCCCCTTCAGGATTCTGTATATACTTATCAATATTTCCAGACGAAGAGCTTTCTTCATCCTTATCTTCTTCTTCTTCTTGGGCTACATTCCCACTGTCAGTTGTGGTGAGATCCTCCTGCAGGCTATAACAATCTTCTAAAGCTTCGATCATTTTATGCTCTTCTTCTTCACGAAGAGTCTTTGGGGTAGGAGGAAGCTGAGTCGTCTCCACGACAGGTGAAAGGGGTCGTGTAATATTTAGCTCCTCTTCAATGATGTTTTCTCTGAGTATTTCAACTTCAGTTCTGGGGTCAAGATCTCCCCTTTGTTCAGTCTCTTCAAGGATTTTATTCCCTGATTCAGAAACAGGGGTGGGAGATGGCATTATAAATCCTGCTGCAGCATCTACTGAAGTCAGGAGTTATTTGGAAGAAGAGGCTTCTAAATTTCTTCTGGTAACCAACTTCTTCTTCTTTCTGTGTAGAGGTCTATCGGGACTCTCTACATTTATTGGTGCTGTTTGCTTCTGTACAGAAGTTGGTGTAGTAGTAACTTCTTGATTTGTCTCGGCTAGCTGCCGAGATTGGGATCTTGTAGTCACTTTATCAGAAGAATGCTCCAAGACCAATTTCTTCTTTGCTGCAGGAGCAGGAGGCTCCTCTCTTCTTCTTTTCTTGGCATGAGACTTTCCCACTCTTAGAGAGATCCGCATTGCTGCGTTTATCTCTTGTTGGAACATCATTTCTCTTGAAGTTTCTAGGGGTTCATCCGCCGGTTCGTTTGCCTCATCATTGGCAGGGATTGATAAAGCTATCCTCCCTTTCCTCAATCTTATCGCAGAAGCAAAACTATCAGCGAGATTAAAGTTCTCGACAAAAGTATTTGTAGATGTGTAGAATACCAAGTATGTAAAGAGCATCCGAGGCCCTTGAGGAGTGCTCTTTGGTGGCATAGAGAAGGTAGCCTTTGTGTCACGGGCATTGTAGTAGGCCCAAGCTCGGGCCCCGTCAATCAAGAAACCCTTGCCCTGAAGGCAGGTGATTGCGTTCCCTACGTGGAACTGATCATACCCAAATTGTCTAGCAAAACGGCTAGGGAGGTATGGTTCCAAAAAGCATTCTTCTTCAAAGCGGTATACTAAATGAGATGGTCGAATTGTCTTCAACCATTCAAAGGCCACACGGTTTAAGGGCTGCAGTTTTGAATCTACCATGTTGGGTGGCATCTGGTCATGACCGGCCGGGAGAGGCGCGCAACAGAAGTTCCATCCTCTGTTCAAATTTAAAACGAATCTGCATTCACTCAGAGAGGTGTACTTCCATTTACCCTGAGAATATCTGCGCAAGAAGCTGCCATCTACTGGTCCCATACCAGGGTCCATTAAAGTTGGATAGTGGAGGAGTAACCATCCAAAGAGATAAGTGTACGGCATTTCGAGACGGGGGAATTCTTTCTCTCCCTTTGCCTTCAGCATCGAGTCAACATACAAGCGAAGACTCGCATTCAATCTGCAGGTCATTGCCGATAACAAGTCAACCTTATAACCGAAGACTAGCTTGACGGCAGCAAAAAGTACACCGCGATGAAAACGGTCCACTGCACTAGATCCCGGGACCACGAATCGTCTGAGCCAGTGTGTCAGAAACCCTGCTAACTGGGCTTCTTTGGACATGGGTCTGTAACCCATTCTCAAAAAACTCTCCAAAATGTCACCTTTCTTTAAAGGTGGACATTGATAATCATCCTTCATTTCCTTATCATAATGTTTACTTTCTTCCATCATCTTCATGACTTCCGTGTTAATCAAGGGTTTGAAAAAATAAGGGTAACATTTGTCATTTTCCTTGGTTTTCTTCTCTTCAATATGATTTAAGAACAAATATGGCAACCACTTCGAAGAATAGCAAGTGTTGGCCGTAGCACTCTTATAGTACAAAAAGCAAATTTTGTAATGGCATAGCAGTTCTTCAAACACTGCTACCATTTCTGCATTTTCTTTTCTGAGTTTCTCCAACTCGTCATTTGTGGGAACAAACTCCTCATATGGAGCATCCGCCATGGGCAAGTATGAGATGTACTTCATCTCGTGGAGTGCAAACCCCATCTCTCCACCCGGGGTCATGAAGGTTCCTGTTCTGTAATTGTATCGCTCAGCCAAGGCCAAAAACATTTGAGGGTTAGGAGCAAACCCGTATACAGTGGCATGCACTGCTTGAAACAAGTTAATTTGTTGAAGTTTGTCTTGGAAGGTTGTCAGAACCCAATTTGCAATGCAATTCCATCGTTTGTAATCTGGATTCACTAATCCAGTCATTCTGATATCCTGTTCAGGGTATCTTCCTTCTTCCTTCGCAAATTCATTTACGAATATAGGGGTTCTGACGGGCATCAGCATAGAGGAGTTTTCCGGTGGAATGCAGCTAGGTCTCAAACCTCTCAACATAACACTGTATCTGTCAGAAGAGCTGTAAAACATATCTTTCCCGTTAACCTTCTTTACAAAGATCTTCCCTGCACGAGCATCCTGGAGAAGGGTGATGTTCCAATCCATTTTCCTTGGGTAGCTCGCATGAGCGTACCGTGACAAAGGAAGGCATCGAGCAATTTTAGGAATGAAGAATGATCTGTCTTCCCGGTGGACTACCATCTCCTCCATCATTGGCCTAGGCTGGGAGACTTTTTCAAAGGCATCACCAAACAAGAATAAGGGTTTCTTGTGGATAACAGCATCTGCTGATTCCAGAGGCTGTCCATTCATTAGACACATTAAAGTTTCGTTGTCCTGAGAAATCAATATTGCCTGACGAGAAGTCGGCAGATCGTATTGAGGATAATGGACGTAAAACAAATCTTCTTTATATTCAGATTCAGACAAAGTTCCCACAAAATGTTCATAGTTTGGATCTTTATTGGTTTCAACTGCATCAAAAACAGAGGAAGATCAGTACAAGTCAAAAACTCTATTTTTCAGACAAGCAAAACAGAAGAGTACACAATCCTCAGATTGCGCTAATATGGATTGCGCAACATTAGTTTGCGCATCATAATAGGGTGCGCAAACCAATCGATTGCGCTGACATTCAGCACAAATCAATCGATTGCGCTGACTTTCTGTCAGCACAATTCGATAGATTGCGCAGGATTACAGTCTTCATAAAAATGAAGACTGACTGTTTATGCAACCAAAAACCCTAAAAAGGGTGGCGCAAGTTGAACTCATCTCTAAAAAGAAAATGAGTTTCGAAGATCGAAGGAAGTCAAAACACCCTAAAAAAAAAGGGGTTTCGATCGGTTTTTACTACCTATCAGAGCAGGGTGCGCAGACTCATGTCGAGATGCTCGCCGAGCAACTCTGTCAGAGGATTCGGCCGGAGCTTTTCCCTTCGCAGCGGCGGTGGCGGCAACATTAGATCGTCGGGGCGCCATGGAAGTCGTCGGAGAAAGAAGACAGAAAGGGTTCGGTGAATTTTTCTCTCAAAAGCACGAAAGAGGCAAAGTAAAAAAAAATAAAATAAAGAAGTGGGCTATTTATAGCCTTTGAAATACGAAACGGCTGCCTTGGACTGCGCCTAAGATCGGGGAATACTTCGCTTTGCGCAGACAGCTCATCAACATGCGCAACTTGGTTCAATATTCAAAAATTCAAAGTATTTCGAAATTTTAAATCAAATCAACTTTCGAAAACTTTGAAGGGGGTCTTGTAGGTCCTAAAAAATCAAGTTGCATCAATCAAAAAAATCAAAATATACATCATCTTGTTGAATTGCGCAGACAACAGATTGCGCAGCCAACCGTTTGCGCATTCTAATTTGCGCACACAACCGATTGTGCAAGCTGACGTGGCTGAAGTCATCATTACTAAATCAAATCAAATCTTTTCTGACAACTGACAGCGCGGATAACAAGGAGTCTGTTCGTTTCCTGCGCCGCACAGTGCTCGAGGGCGGCTGGCAGCTGGCAGCGCAAACCAATCCTGCGCAGTTTGAGTTTGCGCAAACCATGTATGCGCAATTCAACTCTGCGCACTCTATCAAACGTAACTGTTAAGTTACACGTGGCATTCATGCCATCGATTGTTCATTACGTGGCAACTGTTTATGCACGATCATGCGCATTTCTATCAAATCATGCCATGTGTCCATGATAGTCGGCCCACGATCCAGTAACTATCTGCGCAAATCAATATTGCGCAAACCAATGCTGCGCAAATCATCATGCGCAGTCCAAAATAACTGAAAGTTAGTTATTTCCAGAACTCTATAAATAGAGTTTCAAGTCTTCATTCAAGGGGCAGAGATTAGAGATCAGATATCAAGATCAGAAATCAAAAATCAGAGAGTCCAGGAGTTCTTGCCAAAGTGCTGCTGCATTCTTCCGAGACTTTTGTCTTCAACTTCAGAGGCTTTTGCCTTCAATTTCCAGAGTTGTTTTCAACTTCAAAAGCTTCGTCTTTACAGTTCACATCGTCCAAGGGATAAAGCAATCGTCATCGAGATTGGATTCCTACAGTTGTAATTTTCCCAGAATTCTTGTAATCTTTATTACAGTTTGTATCAATAAAGTTCTATACTTTTGTTTTTGCAAACACATGCTTCTTCAATATTTTTGGGTTCAAGCTGTGAAATAAAAGCAAAACATGAAGCTATATCTTTACCAGACGAACGAGTACTTAGACTCCTGGTAATCTTACCAATTACCAAGTCCTTTGGATGGTCTCTCAAAAATCTCATTTCTTTTGGCATATCCTCTGGATTGCTGGTTCCGACTACTGGTTATGTATGTGATTTGCTTGGAGAATCAGCTGGTGCTTTGTGTGAAGGTTCTGCAGGAACTGTACTTGGCATACTTATGTCTTCATCATCATCACCGACTGAGTGTTGATTGAGTTCGTCAAATTTAACATTTATTGATTTTTCGATGATCATGGTTCTCTTGTTGAAGACTCTGTACCCTTTGCTCTTCGTCGCATAACCTAAAAAGATACCTTCATCGACCTTTTCGTCAAATTTTTCCTGTTTGTCTTTAGTATTAAGAATAAAGCATTTACAACCAAATATTTTAAAATAAGAAACAGAGGGAGTTCTATCAAACCATAGCTCATAAGAAGTCTTCTTGGATATAGGTCGAATTAGAACCATATTGAGAACATAGCACGTTGTATTGACAGCTTCAGCCCATAGGTATTTAAGTAGACTAAACTGGTTTAACATAACTCTAGCCATTTCGGATAGATTCATGTTCTTACGTTCCACAACTCCATTTTGTTTTAGATTCCTAGGGCAAGAGAACTCAAGCAAATAATCGTGTGTCAAAAAACTTCTTGAACTCTGCATTTTCAAATTCGCTGCCATAATTACTTCGAATACAAGTAATCATGAAACCTTTTTCATTTTGAACTTTCTTGCAAAAGGTGACAAATTCTGATAATGCATCGTTCTTGCGTGCAAGAAAATATACCCACGTGTATCTAGAGAAATCATCTACTATTACAAAAGCATATAACTTACCACCTAGGCTAGCAATTCTACTAGGTCCAAATAAATCTATATACAGTAATTGTAGAGGTCTAGTGGTACTTACAGCGTTCTTGGACTTAAAAGCGGATCGGGTAGCTTTGTTCTTTTTACATTCACTACATACTGTATCCTTCTTGAAAGAAATGTCCGGTAAGCCTCGTACCAACTTCTTTGTGGATAATCTTGAGATTGTGTCCATGTTTGCATGACCGAGTCTCATATGCCATAGTTGACTCTCATCACTTTTGGCCATCAAGTATCTACCTGCTTTGTTAGTGTAACCACCACTTTTCTAGAATGGAGGTAATTTTAAACTTTTGTAAAATTTATCATTTAATAATAAGATTTAAATCATGTTAATGACTTATGGTGATTTTTAATACTATTTAATCTAGTGTATTATGACCTTGGCCTTTCCACTAGTATAATCTTAGAGTTACTTGACCTAGAGACTAACCATCACCATGGAGACCTAACTATGTGATTAGATTGACTAATTACCACTTTTTAGGTTAAGGATATTTTGGTCATTTTTGACTTTTGGTGAAAATATATTTTGATTAATTAATATTGTGCTAATCTTTATATTAAGCCTTAACCTAGAATTGCCCTAATCTAGAGGTTAGTCATGAGCCTAGATATTGCATTAGAAGGTTCTAACTAGATGACAAGGCTAGATAATATCTAGATATTTAGCTAAGTTAGATATTTAGCTTAAAACGGAAATTTTT
>JANAVB010005598.1:32460009-32655009 GCA_029216955.1 Iris pallida
GCATGGAGTTAGTTAGCTGAGCATGTGGTAGTTGACTTCATCTGCATAATTCAGGTATTTTGTTAGTGTTATTGATTTACTATCTTTTTTGTGCTTTTATGATATATCCTGCTTATCAGCTTAACTTTATAGACTCATATTATTCTTGGAGTCTAATCGGACATATATGCTAGTGGTCTGCAGACCACGACCCATACTTGTTCATTCTTGTCCTATATATTCATGTGGATTGAGATACACTGTAGATTACCATATTAGCCATGATACCATGATCTTGACAGCTTATATGTACTCGGTCGGGCTGGAGTCTGCTTGATACGTAGCTAGCTTTCTCACGCACTTGCATCCCAAAAAGCGGGTGCGAGTCGTGATAAGTTTTTGTGGTGGCCCATGCATGTCAGAGCATATCGTATCGGTTACGTAATTGTATTAATACGAGCCTGCGACTATGACTAAACCTTAGGAATCTCAATCCACTCTGCCTTAAAAAATTTCGTAGAAATTTCTTTACCGTCTTTGAAACTCCATAATCATTCTCGATTATTCTCTCTTGCCCTCCCGTACCATTGATTCTCGTCCCTTCCTATTTCGGGGTGACGAATGATCGTACTGTCTAGAATTCATCAGAAATTCTTAAATTATAGTATAATATTGCCTGATTATTAAGTTTTGGTTGTCTATAGATATGAGGGATTATAGATGCCATATGTCCTAGATGTGTCATGCCCCATAACTAGAATACTGAAGAGCGGGGGACAGACACAGCCCGCTACGTACATTAAAGTATAATCTATCTTGATATACGATCACAGCTGTCTAGATACATGAGGGTTTATCTACAAACCAACAGTCTCTTATGGTCATGAACAAGCCTAGTGTCTCAATCTCAACAAGCAAGTAATTGTTACAAGGAGTAAGATCATCAGACAAACAAGGTAAGGCATCCCAAATATTATATATTCAGATGATCATGAAGCTAGTCATACAAAATACGAAGACTAGCAAGAGTTTAAGTCATACATGATCAACCCTATGATTTGTTAATCATGTAACAGCCCGTAGGCAGACAGAAATTAAAGTTTCAACACGAGTTAACACTTGCTCGGCGGCTAAACGCCTCAAAAGAATAATTTACAATAAAGTGGGAGAGCAAAATAAGAAACCCACTCGTTGCTAGGATTACGTCTGGTGTTCACCATCTGGCTGAAAGGCAGAAAGATCCTCGGGAGCTACTCCAAAATCTGGCCATACAAAACCAGCTGGGTCAGACCCCAGAAAGAGAAAGTGCCACAAGGGAGGCTTCACTTAAGAACTAAAACCAGTATATTAGCACATGATATATAAAGGATGACGACAAGACATGAGTTAGAGAAAACAGGGTGGTAAACGATAAGATAACTAAAGGACCATTCCGGTAACCAAGTTACAACCTGTAAACCAAACATGGACCGGGGTTGTAATCCTTCACCTGAACAGAACTTAGTCTCTAACCAATTATCGATAAAGTAAAGCATAAACAAGCATGTCCTGAGATAGCCATATACTGGATCTAGGCAAGACTAGACAAGATAGGACTCCATCCATCATTCACGGCCAAGTAAAGAGTACGGCTTGATACTTTAACTAACTAGGGTTATCAGAAGCCTAGTTACTACAAAGATGCAATGAGATGTTCCGGCAGCCACAAGCCCTATAGTCTTAATCCAGGTTATCCGGTCACAAGTTGAAAGAGTTGGATTAGGTGACTTAGAGGTGCAACACATGACAGTGTGCTGGAAATGTGCCCTACTCGACGGCAGGCTACAAGTCCAATTAGAGCGCCCAGATAACGGGACTGCCTGTATCTGGGAAACCTCTTCATGGACTACTTGATCAATCTAGTCATTATCCTAGTCAGATTCAGTACGAAAACCTGACCGTGGAAAATCAGAAATTCATATACTAGACATGATGCAAGACGAGGCATGTAGCTTATACAAGCACAAACACCCACGGTATCAAGACAAGAGTTACTTAGCAAGTCAAGATAGCCGTCACAACAGCATATCGGGATTATCATGCTATGTTTACTTATCAAGTCAAGAATACGTCACAATGGACCACCATCAAGAATTATCATGTCAAGTTACTTGTCAAGAGTACACCACGACGGGTCACTATCGAGAATTATCATGTTACTTGATACTTGTTAAGAGTGTGCCTTAACAGGCCACTATCGTATTCTATCCTTACATTATCATGAATGAGAGAAACTTGCATAAAATAGCTAGTAACATATTTTTGAAGCCAAGGAAAAGATCTACAACTTTCATGTTTTGAGTTTTTCAAGATTTTAGCTAGAAAATAGCCCAAACGGGCAAAAATAGTCATTTGGTGTGACCTGCGCAAGTTGCGCGAGCAAAAACGCCCACGGCGCACGTTGCCCGCAAGCACGGCGCGCGGGCGCACGGCAAAAAAATGTACGGGCGCACGGCGCGCAAGCTGCACATTGCGCACGGGCAAAAATGCCCACGGTACACGTTGCGCGGAAGCACAGCGCGCAGGCGCGTGGCAGAAAAAAGCACGGGCACGCGGCACGCAAGTTGCGCATTGCGCGCAGGCAAAATAGCCCACGGTGCACGTTGCGCGCAAGCACGGCGCGCGGGCACACAGCAGAAAAATGCGTGGGCGTGCGACGCGCAAGTTGCGCATTGCGCACGGGCAAAATCGCCTACGGCGCACATTGCGTGCAAGCACGGCGCGCGGCAGCGAAGACACTGCGTGCGGCACTGTTCATCGTCCCGACAGCACCAAAAGGTGTAGGGAACCCATGAACACGAAAAATAACATAACTTTCTTATACGAAGTCGAAATCAAGCGGTTTAAAAGCCAAAATTGGGTAGAATTGAATTTCCTACAACATGGAACCATTAGATTTCAAAAATAACCAAGTTTCAAAGATCAAAACCAAGAAAAACCAAAAAATTACAAACTTAGATCTACAAGAATCCATCCATCAAACCTAAAAATGTCAAGTTCTAAAGAGGCTTAGAATCAAGTAAGGAAAAGAATGGAACAATAAAACTTGAGATCCATCATGAAGCAAGTTGCATTTGCCTAGGGCTTGGTAGGTGGAAGGAGTAAATGGAGAAGATGAAGAAGTAAATGTAAATAATGGAGGAGAGAGAAGGAGTTGGTTTTTATATAAAATATCTCCATCTTAAACCAAAACAAACCAAGCCAAGCCAAGTTAAGTTGAACCGAACCAAACTAAAATAAACTAAGTCAAGATTAAACCAAGACTAGGCTAAGCAAGATAAGTCTAATTACGGTCCACCTGACAAATGTCAGAAATCCGTACACGTATACTGAAAATACGTACAACGAAAAATGGGAGTGACAACTCTACCCACCTTAAAAGAATTTTGTCCTCAAAATTTAATCAAAAGACTAGAGGTGTCGAGGCGAGCTACACTAATACTGGCAATCTACGATCAGCAGTCAACCAAGCAATCATTCATGCAAGCAAAAAAGTAAAAGCATAAGGCCTAAGGAAGACATTATACCTTGTGAGTCAAACAGGTGTGGATATTGTGATTGGATATCATCCTCGTGCTTCCATGTTGACTCACCTAAAGAGTGGTGACCCCAAGTAATACGGACTAAACTAATAGTCTTATTCTTGAGTACCTTCTCTCTTCGGTCCAATATAGATACGGGCCTCTCCTCATACGAAAGGTTGGTACCAAAAACCAATTCTGAATGATCAAGGATATGGCTCGGATCCGGGATATACCGTCGCAATTGGAATACATGGAAAACATCATGTACCTCATGTAACGACGACGGAAGAGCGAGACGATAGGACACATCACCTACTCGCTCTAGAATGTCGAACGGCCCTATATACCTAGGACTAAGCTTTCTTCGTACGCCGAATCAAATGACACCACGAGTAGGCGAGATCCTAAGGAATACATGGTCGTTGACTGAAAACTCAAGGGGACGTCGATAAAAATCGGCCCAATGGCGCTGGCGATCTTGGGCAACTCGAAGATGATCTCTGACTTGTCTAACCACCTCGATTGCCTGTGTAATCATCTCTGGACCAAGTATCTGTCTCTTGCCGACATCATCCCAAGCTAAAGGGGATTTGTACTTCCTGCCATACAGTGCTTCAAAGGGTGCCATCTGGATACTAGCCTGGAAAATGTTGTTATAGGAGAACTCCACTAGGTGCAGGTGATCTTCCCACGAACTATCGAAGTCCAGCGTACAAGATCGTAATATATCTTCGAGAGTCTGAATCGTGCGTTCTGACTGACCATCTGTCTGCGGATGATATGCTGAACTGAACTTGAGACGAGTCCCCAAACTCTCTTGAAGACTCTGCCAAAAGTGCGATGTAAATCTTAAATCTGTCGGATACGATACTGATTGTTACTCCATGCAACCTAACTATCTGCCTGAGGTACATCTCTGCTAGTTGATTCGTCGACTGACCAATCCTGAAAGGAAGAAAATGAGCTACCTTGGTGAGTCTGTCAACTATAACCATATAGCATCTCTCCCAGCTGGGGATTTAGGTAACCCAGATACAAAATCCATGGTAATGTGCTCCCATTTCTATTCTGGGATCGGTAAAGGTTGAAGAAGTCCAGCTGGTCTCTGATGTTCAGCTTTAACTTGTTGGCAAACTAAACAACGAGAGACAAACCGGGCTATCTCCCTCTTTATGCCATTCCACCAGAAATGTTGACGGATGTCTCGATACATCTTCGTGCCATCGGAATGAATTGAATACTGAGAACTGTGAGCCTCTGCCATGATCACCTATCTGATATTATCACTAGGTACACAAAGATGCCTCCCATGTCGGAGAGTACCATCTTCATGAATACATAACTCTGGTCTTCGTCCTGCTTCACACTCTGCTCTGAGCCGCTGAAGCTTAGAATCTGTTGATTGTGCCATCTTGATCCTCTCAACTATGCTGGACTGAACTTGCATGCTGGCCATCAATGCCACATTGGTAGGAAAAACTACTTCTATTCCTATCTTCTGAAGATCTGCTAATAACTCTGGCTGTGCTGTTAGAAAATAAGCTCCTACTCTTCTGCTCAACGCATCTGCAACTACGTTGGCCTTTCCAGGATGATACTGTAAGTTGATGTCATAATCCACCCGTAGCTCTAGCCATATTCTCTGACGCATGTTAAGATCCTTCTGAGTAAACACATACTTAAGACTCTTGTGGTCGGTAAAAATCTCCACTCGATCTCCATACAAATAATGCATCCACAACTTGAGTGCGAAAATAATCGTTGCTAATTCCAAGTCATGGGTTGGATAATTTCTCTCATGATCATGAAGCTGACGTGACGCATAAGCTACTACCTTACCATGCTGCATCAAGACACATCCCAATCCTCTACCAGAAGCATCACAATAAACTAAAAATCCTCCAGTTCCATCTGGAAGCGTGAGAATAGGAGCCGTCATCAATCTTTGCTTCAACTTCTCAAATGAACTATGACACTCTGCTGTCCAAGCAAACTGCACATCCTTGCGGGTCAACTGTGTCAATGGTGCTGAAATTCGAGCAAAGTCTGACACAAACCGCCGGTAATAGCCGGCCAATCCTAGGAAACTCTGAACTTCTGCGACGGTGCTAGGTACTGGCCATGTCTCTATAGCCACTATCTTTTGGGGGTCCACTTCCACTCTACCTCTGGTGATGATGTAACCTAAGTACGAAATATGATCCAGCCAAAATTCGTACTTACTAAACTTCGCGTACAACTGGTGCTCCTTGAGAATCTGAAGTACTACTCGGAGATACTGCTCATTCTTGCTATGGAATAAGATGTCGTCTATGAACACTATCACGAACTACTCCAAATAGGGCATGAAAATACGATTCATGAGGTCCATGAATACGGCTGGCGCATTGGTCACTCCAAATGGCATAACAAGGAACTCTCAATGTCCATATCTAGATCTAAATGATGTCTTCGGGATGTCTTGCTCTCTGACTCTGATCTGATGGTACCCTGATCGCAAGTCAATCTTCAAGAATACTGCTGCCCCACTGAGTTGATCAAATAAATCATCTATCCTTGGTAGGGGATATCTGTTCTTGATTGTTACATAATTCAAGGTACGATAGTCAACACATAATCTTGACGTACCATCCTTCTTTTTCACAAGAAGAATCGGGGCTCCCCAAGGTGATCCACTAGCACGAATAAATCCCTTGGTTCTGAGTTCTTCAATCATCTTATACAGGATCTCTAACTCTGATGGTACCATTCTGTAGACTCTCTCTGACACTGGTACCGTTCCTGGAATCAAATTGATGGTGAACTCTATTTTTCTCTCTGGCGGCATGCATGGAAGCTCTTCGGGAAATACATCAGGAAACTCTTCTACTATTCTGGGAAATTGAACTGCTTCTGCTACTGCTATCCGCAATACTGGTGGAGAAGGTTCTACTTCGCCTCTGGAAAATAAAAACTCTGGTTCACCAGGAATACCAAAAATAATCCTGCCAATATGGCAGTCTATTCTTGCGTATTGATCCTTCAACCAATCCATTCCTAGGACCACATCATAGTCGGCCATCGGAAATTCTATCAATCGAGCAGAAAACTCTCTACCGCTAACTACGATTCGACACGAGAAATAGACTCTATCTATCCCCACAAGACCATTACCAATAAGTATATTGAGCCTTACTGATAATGACTCGGGCTCCAGTCCTACCCGTGTTGCGAATCGTGCAGACATAAATGAATACGATGCACCCGAATCAAATAATATTGATGCTGGAAAAGAGTTGACGAGAATGTTACCTGCCACCACCTTACCTGATGCCAATTCTTCTGCCACGGTCAGAGCCATAGCATGTGCTTGTTCTCTTGGTGCTGGTCCCCTCTGCTGGTGACCTCTCTGCCTGTTTTGAATCTGAACCTGGGCATACTGTTGAGCCTGAGGCGGCAATGGCCTCGGAAGCTGGTACTGCTGCTTCTGCACTGGTGCTGGATGTCTAACCGATGGACTGGTTAGGTTTGACAATGATGAACTGGCTCTATTCGGACAAGACCCTATATTGTGGTCCGGTGCCCCATAAGCCAAGCACAATCCCTGTACTCTGCGATATTTTGATACTACATGTCCTGGCTTCCCACAATGAGAGCAGCCTATTACCGAAGACTGCTTCTGCTTCTGTTGCTGAGGATACGTCGACGTCGAGTGTTGAACCGACGAAACTGTGGTCGCCCTCCTAGGAGCTCCAATAGTCAAAGCCCTAGCTGACGAGGCTGGTGCTAAAGACTGGGACAACTGCACATGAGACCTCTTCCGTCCTCTGCTTCTATCTACAATCCTCTGTAAAGTATACTCATGCCTCTTCACTGCTCGCAAGACGGCATCAAACGTCTGGTGCTCAAACTGCTCCACTGATATGATAATCTCTAGGTGGAGTCCTTGCTGGAATCGCTGGGCTCGGTCCAATTTGGTTGCCACCAAGGTAGAAGTAAACCGACTAAGTCTAGAAAACTCGGCCGCATATCCATCGACCGTCCTTCCCATCTTCTTAAGATTGGTGAATCTCGTCTGCAGATCATACCGAGCTACTGCGTCGAAGTACTTGGTCTGGAACTTATTGCTGAATACCGCCCATAAGACAGGCGTCGGTAATCCAACTGCTAGCATCGCCCACCAGCTGCGGGCTAAGTCCAATAACTGCAGGCGCACAACGGCCACCTTCTCTTCATCATGAATCCTAGCTACCTCTAGGATAACTTCTATGTCCTGAAGCCATGCATCAGCAGTGATAGCATCTTCACTGCCGTCAAAGAAAGGAGGGTTCAGACACTTGAAGCTGTTGGCTGTATTGTTCCCTTGATAACCAACTCTGTCCATAGCATCTTGTACTGTCTGGTGCAGGGCATCACCCCGACGATCTTGTGACGCATGCAATTCTTTGATGAGTCCCACCAGGGTTCCATTGTCAGGCTCTGCAGGCTGGACGGGTTGAACTGCAGGCTCTGGATCCCCGGAACGCATGACTCGGGAGGCTGCACCAGAGTGTTGGGCTTGGTCCCCAGGTTACGACTGGTTCAGTTGTTGTGCTCCATCCGGCTGATCGGCAAGTACCAGAAACAATGCCACTGAAGAAATAACATAGGAAACAATAAGAAAGGACCAAGATAGATAGAGGATATAAGCATGTGATCAGGTCAAGATTTCAGAAAGATTAGGAGACACGAGTAGAGATCAAGGGCGAGTGCTGATTGAGACATCTATTCGGTAAAACCCCCACACATCTTAATTTACAAGACCTGTATGGGTCACCACTTAAACCGTGTCACGCCCCAGAACCAGAATACTAGAGAGCGGGGAACAGACACAGCCAGCTACGTACATTAAAATATAATCTACCTCGATATACGATCACGGCTGTCTAGATGCATGAGGGTTTATCTACAAGCCAATAGTCTCTTATGGTCATGAACAAGCCTAGTGTCTCAATCTCAACAAGCAAGTAATTGTTACAAGGAGTAAGATCATCAGACATACAAGGTAAGGCATCCCAAACATTACATATTCAGATGATCATAAAGCTAGTCATACAAAATATGAAGACTAGCAAGAGTTTAAGTCATATATGATCAACCCTAGGATTTGTCAATCATGTAACAGCCCGTAGGCAGACAGAAATTAAAGTTTCAACACGAGCTAACACTTGCTAGGCGGCTAAACGCCTCAAAAGAATAATTTATAATAAAGTGGGAGAGCAAAATAAGAAACCCACTCGTTGCTAGGATTACGTCTGGTGTTCACCATCTGGCTGGAAGGCAAGGAGATCCTCAGGAGCTACTCCAAAATCTGGCCATACAAAACCAGCTGGGTCAGACCCCAGAAAAAGCAAGTGCCACAAGGGAGGCTTCACTTAAGAACTAAAACCAGCATATTAGCACATGATATATAAAGGATGACGACAAGACATAAGTTAGAGAAAACAGGGTGATAAACGATAAGATAACTAAAGGACCATTGCGGTAACCAAGTTACAACCCGTAAACCAAACAAGGATCGGGATTGTAACCCTTCACCTGAACAGAATTTAGTCTCTAACCAATTATCGATAAAGTAAAAGCATAAACAAGCATGTCCTGAGATAGCCATATACTGGATCTAGGCATGACTAGACAAGATAGGACTCCATCCATCATTCATGGCCAAGCAAAGAGTACGGCTTGATACTTTAACAAACTAGGGTTATCACAAGCCTAGTTAGTATCAAGATGCAATGAGATGTTCCGGCAGCCACAAACCCTGCAGTCTTAATCCAGGTTATCCGGTCATAAGTTGAGAGAGTTGGATTAGGTAACTTAGAGGTGCAACACATGACAGTGTGCTGGAAATGTGCCCTACTCGACGGTAGACAACAAGTCCAATTAGAGCACCCAGATAACGGGACTGCCTGTAGCTGGGAAATCTCTTCATGGACTACTTGATCAATCTAGTCATTATCCTAGTCAGATTCAGTACGAATCCCTGACCGTGGAAAATCAGGAATTCATATCCTAGATATGATGCAAGACAAGACATTAGCTTATACAAGCACAAACACCCACGGTATCAAGACAAGAGTTACTTAGCAAGTCAAGATAGCCGTCACAACAGCATATCGAGATTATTATGTTAGGTTTACTTATCAAGTCAAGAGTGCGTCACAATGGGCCACCATCAAGAATTATCATGTCAAGAGTACACCACGACAGGTCACTATCGAGAATTATCATGTTACTTGATACTTGTTAAGAGTGCGCCTTAACAGGCCACTATCATGTTCTATCCTTACATTATCATGAATGAGAGAAAGTTGCATAAAATAGCTAGTAACATATTCTTGAAGCCAAGGAAAAGATCTATAACTTTCATGTTTTGAGTTTTTCAAGATTTTAGCTAAAAAATAGCCCACATGGGGAAAAACAGTCATTTTGAGTGACTTGCGCAAGTTGCGCGAGCAAAAACGCCCACGGCGCACGTTGCGGGCAAGCACGGCGCACGGCAGAAAAATGTGCGGGCGCACGGCACACAAGTTGCGCATTGCACGCGGGCAAAATTGCCTACGGTGCATGTTGCAAGCAAGCACGGCGCATGGGCGCACGGCAGAAAAATGAGCGGGCGCGCGGCGTGCAAGTTGCGCATTACGCACGGGCAAAATTGCCCACGGTGTACGTTGCGTGCAAGCACGTCGCGTGGCAGAAAAATGCGCGGGCGCGCGGCACACAAGTTGCGCATTGCACGCGGGCAAAATTGCCCACGGCGTACGTTGCGCACAAGTACGGCGCACGGAAGCGAAGACACTGCGCGCGGCACTGTTCATCGTCCTGACAGCACCATAAGGTGTAGGTAACCCATGAACACGAAAATGGAGCAATAAAACTTGAGATCCATCATGAAGCAAGTTGCACTTGCCTAGGGCTTGGTAGGTGGGAGGAGTAAATGGAGAAGATGAAGAAGTAAATGTAAATAATGGAGGTGAGAGAAGGAGTTGGTTTTTATATAAAATCTCTCTATCTTAAACCAAAACAAACCAAGCCAAGTCAAGTCAAGTTGAACCGAACCAAATTAAAATAAACTAAGTCAAGATCAAACCAAGACTAGGCTAAGCAAGACTAGTCTAATTACGGTCCACCTAACAAATGTCAGAAATCCGTATACGTATACTAAAAATATGTACAACAAAAAACGGGAGTGACAAGATGTCTATTGGTAGGATTGTTAGCAACTAGTTAGTAGATAATAAGATTTTAGTTTTGAGGAGTAGTGTGACCAAAGGTAGGTAGAAGTCCTAGAGGCTATGTAGTTACAAAATGGCTAGGAGGAGGATATAAACTATTTTGAGGAAGTAAAATTTAAGGAGATTAAGGTTAAGGTAGACTTTCCTTTTGAATTTTAAGGAATAGTTATGAACTAGAAATTCGAGGACGAAATTATTTTTAAGGTGGGTAGATTTGTAACTCCTCTTCCCGGAAATTTTTGAAAATATTTTTTTATTTATTTTATTTAAATGGTAATTTTTAGATTTTTTGTAAATAATTATTTAGTTAATTGTTACGGTAGATGACTTTAGCATGGTTAAGTTTTGAAGTACAAGACGACTAGAAATTATGGCACGGATAGTGCAGTGGCGTGCTTTGACTAGTGTTTAGCCATGGTAGGGGAAGGTCGAGCCATAGGATTGTTCTAACTAGGAAAACCAGGCCAAGTTACGACTTAACCTCTATAGATGTTTTAATTATTTATTAATTAATTTATTGACGTATAGAAGACCAGGTTGTACCAAACTAGCCTGGACTGGACCCGAACCAAGCCCAAGCCCATGTACTCGGGTAGTGTGTCTAAGAACATCTATGTAGATGTATGGTTGGTATCTATTTTTTTATTTTGTGGCCTAGTAGGCCATATTACAAATTATGGTTATATTCGAAGTTCTTGTTATAATATATATAAATATGTAATATTTTAGTTGATAATATGGTAAATGATTTTCTTAACATATATTTGTAGAGTTGGGGTTTTAGATTGTATAAACCTTCATATGTAAGCCTATTTAATAAATGTCTATATATTTTAGCTAGAAAGATTAGAATATATATATATATATATATATATATATATATATAAATCGTTAGTTATAGTAATATTCTACCTTGGAATTACGATAGCATTTGTAATACCCCAGTCCCAAAATACGTAGGACTAGGAACGTAGACATGCCAGCCGTATAATAAATATACGTAAGCTGTAAAATACAGTAGAACCATAACTAATATCATCCACACTAAATAAATGAATAGAAGATATCATATAATCAACTATGAATTGTCATTTGGTACATGTAGTTGGGCGGAGACAAATCTATTACCAACAATGAAAAGAAATACATGATATACAAAAAAAAGAGTTTGGTGAGCGAAGCGAAGATGATCCAAGTGCAATCATCCTCGAAGAAATAGAGATGATCATGGCCACAGCTAAAACACCTGCAAAAGATAAGAGCACACACCTGGCGAGATAACCAGGTCCTCAGAGGGACGTAACAAGACACATAATATTATGCCATATAAACTGAATAAATATTACTCAAATAAATAAGTCAATTGAACTATAACATGGTCCAATACACACCTATTGAACTAGCTTACCATCCCCCCAACCAAACAAGGACAGGAGATGGTAAACTAATTCATGGTGACGTATCTTTCTATACTATGAATCCAATATGGTATCCGGACCCCAACAAGGTTCAATACCTTCTCATCGAAGTAGTAAGTCACACATACAACCAAACAAGGACAAGATGTGGCAAACTAATCCGCGATAAGTTATTGTTCTAAGACACGGTCAGATACAAGTATCCAAACCAAAAGTACTCATACGTAACGGATAAGGTAGTCTAACCGTTCTAAGTAAAATATAGTTAAGAACAATCTTTCCTACGCATGGGCCCTGGCTAAATAGGATCGGCATAGTCCCCCATGGGGCACCAGAGGCCCAATCAGTAAGAGCATAACGTTCCGCAGAACGTCAGTGGCCGTCAGTAATCATGGGTCATCAATCCCATATCTACAGCGGAGCTTTCGGGTCACAAAAAAAGTGCATCGAAGCCCATACGCTAAGGAATTGTCCTCCCCGCCCAATGCCTACTGTGTTGTATCCCCAACAGAGAACCTCTATAACCGCTAAGTCAAACTAGCATGCAATTCTATTAGCGGTTAATCCTATCGCACGGCTTGTACATACTAGTGGCCAGCCAATCACGCACGTCCGTATTCTACATGCGACACACAACTTCGTGGTACGACGTGTCAAGGCCAATGAATGCAACACACAAGGTGGTCCCTTAAATCTAGGTTTAATGTGTAATAAAATAATACATAGTAGGAAATATAACTGAACAGTAAATTCTAATAGGTTATGCCATGTATCACAGTTTATTTTGCATAAAGAAAATAATGAATAATGTATAAAATATGAGCTAAAATAAATAAACAGCAAATGGCAAGGTGTCTTGCCTGATTGACGCCTGAGGTGGTGCTGCAATAATCAAGGTGGCACGAACTGCGACTTCGGTGTAACAACTATGCAGGGTGACCTCGGGTGGTGGTACGGACACTTCTATTGGGTCCAGAAGGGTCAAATTAGTTAGAGTGGACATAAGGTAGTATAGAATTGGCGATCAAATAGGAAAGAGGGGGTTGAGTCACGGGAAGGAGGATAATCGAAAAAAGATTTGATAATTTAGATGCATATACCATTAATTATAATCTTTGAAAAATAGGGAAAAGAACTAAAATTTACTTTAAATATAATATATAATTGCTTGAAAGTATGATAATTTGGAAATCGTATTTTATTAGTCAAAATACTTTACGTAAACGATTGAAAATAATTTATATAATGGTAATTTGGAAACCATATCAGAATACTTTTAAGCTCAAAACTTACATTTTGATTTAGAACTTTATTTTAGAAAAATAACGATAATAATATACACTTGAGGCCAAATTATATTAGAAAGAGATTAGCTGGAATACTATAGTAAAATTATATTTGAAATAATGCAAAATTATAATTTAGGAATATAACAACATTAAATATTAATAAAAATAGTAGTAAACCCGTTGATAAAATATAGCCACTATATTGCACAAAATATTAATAATTTAAAATTATGGAAAGATAATATAATAACAGCATTATTCCATACATACATACATACATACACTAAAATCAGTAATAATAATAATTATTATTATTATTATTATAATTATAATAACAATAATAATTATAATTATAAAATAATAATAATATTAATAATAATAATAATAATAAACTTTACAAATAATGAATAAAACTAAACAAAAAGAACACGAAAATAATCCAAAACAAACAAAATAAAACCATCAAGAGCTGTTGTTCCTCATTTATGGGGGAAAGAGAGAGGAAATTTAGGGAATTGAGTGGGAGAGAACTGAGGAGAGAGGGAGAGGCGGCGGGAAAGAGCTGAGAGGAGGTCTCGGGAGAAGTGGAGGAGGGAAAGGAAAGCGGCGAAGGTTGGCTCGCGGTGGCCGTCGGCGTCGCCGGGATTGGTGCGGCGATGCACGCGGGGCGGGCTTCGATCCCAGGGCGACGCTTCGCTCGCGGTGGGGAGCCGCAGATGGTCTGGATGAGGAAGGATGCCGCCAGCGACGAGGAGAAGGGAGGGGGCAGCGGCTGAGCTGTCGTTGGGGCGGCGGAGGCTGAAGGTCGAGGGGCGACGGAGCTTGCAGCGGCGGTCGCGAAGGTTAGTTTTAGATTTAGGGTTTTTCTTTGGCTGTGGTGGTGGATGATGGTGGCGGGGCGGTGGTTTTGGTGGCGGCGACAGGGGATGGTCGGCCGGATATCGGGAAAATGAAGGTGACGGGGTGGTGGTGCTTGGTGGTTGGGGGGCACCGCCGGAGTGATGGGGGCGGCCAGGATGGGTGGCCGGACACGGAGAGTGGGCTGGAGGATGGCGTGGGTCTGGGGTTTTTGGCGCGGCAGTCGGTGGCCGGGTTGGCGTTGGTGGCGGTAGAAGTAGGCGATGGCTGCCGGCCGACTTGGCCGGGATCGGAGTGGAGGTGGGTTCTGCTAGGGCGCCAAGAATTTGGACACGGGTGGTTGGCTGTGGTCTGAGACGGAGCTGTTGTATGGCCGGGACAGGGGTCGAGGCTGAGAAAGGGCGTCATTTGGCAGCTTGGCCGAAGAGGGCGGACATGGGTTAGAGTTTAGGAGTAGCATTTGAGATTGTCCGGGTGTGTCGGACACGATCATTGGAACATGTAAATGTAACAGAAAATTTTAGTGGATGGGAAGGGCACGGACATAGACACGATGCACTCACTTTTGTTTGTGGAGGATGGAGTAATTTGTGGAATATTTATGTGGAGGAGTACCTCTCCTTATATAGGAGGTAGGAATTCCTACTTGGATAAGGATTAGGATTTAAACCCAATTAGATAATTCATCTATTAATTTAAATCCATTCAAAAATTTCAAATCCAAATCTAAATAAATTTAAATATAATTACATTATATCTTTTAGTTTAAAATTAAATAAGATAAATCAACTTTCAAATATATATATTAATTTAACTATTTAAATAAATCCATAGAATCAAACCAAGATTTAAATTGCCACAAAAATTTCAAAATATATTTTCTAAAAATACATATACTAATAATTTCGAAAATTACATTATTATTTAAAAATAAACTAATAAAATAATTATGAAGTATATATGTATGCACAAATACTATTTACATAAATATACTTTTCTAGTATACCGTTTTATAAGAATATTATTTATTATTATAACTGTATAAATGAAAGGCTTTTCATAAATAAATTCATAAACTTGAAAATTTTGAGTACGATAGCTAACAATAATTATATATATTATTTTTAAAAAAACAAAATAGAAAAAAAAAGTTTTTCTAAAAATATATACGCTCGCATATATTCGCACTTGTCGAGCAATTTACAAAAACAAAATTTCGCGCGCGACGTACAATGCAACTACGCAACGTACAATATACAAAATGAAAAAAATCGGAATCAAATTTATTTTAAAAAAATAGGAGAAATTTAGGGGTTTTACAGCATTTTCTAATTATAATTGTCTAGATTTTATTTGGGTTTATAGGGTAAATGTACAAATGGTAGTAAATATGCATTGGATCGTATATTGCTATATATATACTTCGTGTTTATTTAATGGTCTAATTATTATTTTTATAAGTCAATAATCGCTATATATAATAAATAATTGTTTACCAAGTTAATAATTATTTTAGAAGTGTCATAACGGTTTATATGCTTGTTCATGGATTTTTGGAGTAAGTATAATATATATATATATATATATATATATATATATATATATATATATATATATATATATATATATATATATATATATATATAAATACCTATACATAAACCTATATAATACCTATACATAAACCTATATATGAATATCTATATACAAGTATTTATATATAGCTTTAGTATAAAAAAAAAGTAAAATAAAACAAAACCAAAACCCCACAGCCCACCCCAGCCGCACAAGCAATACCAAACCCAGCAAGGAGCCCAGCCCGAGAGATATATGTATACATATGTATATATATAGTAGAGAGACCGAGAGGTGGAGAGAAGGAAACCCTCGCCAAACCCTAACCTAAAACTAGCTGCCACCTTCCCCGACCTCGCCAACCTTCCTGCGCGCGTGCCCGACCACCTGCAGCCGCCTGTCGCGGCCGGTTATCGCCGGAGCAATCGAATTTCCGTCGCGTGGGAGCACAACAAGAGGAAGCAACAGCAGCAACAATAATGTCCACGAAGCCACTTTCGCAGTGCGTGTTCTCGGCGCGCGCTCGATCGTTTAACGATCTACCACTTCAGGTACGAGCACAACATATACGTCTTGAGGTCCCTTTGATTAGTTTGTAGTTAGTAGCCTCTGATCGCTCGAAAAATTGATTCGAAGATGGAGAAAAACTTGTTCAAAAAACAGAGTTACAACTGTCCCAATGCCCTGTTTGGAAGGCCGTTTCTGGTCGATCCAGTGCGAAACCTTGGAACCTATTTAAAGGAACCTATAGACAACCTAACCAGCATCACAACGGTGCTTGTACTTATGAAAATCACCACAAAATTAGTTTTGTAAACAGTTACAAATATCACGAAAAAAATAGTTTTTAAAATAGTAGAAATTTAAGAAAACCTTCGATATGACATGCGTCCCGCCAATCCGGGAGACGTGGTCGCATACCAAAAGCATCAAAAGGTGCATATCGGCTTCATGGATGTGTGATCTTTGACGGAATTTAAATTGGTTGCGTGTGTGCGACGAATTTGATACGTATCCGTCGAAATTTACCGTATCGGCCTCTTTACAAATTTTCTAATTATTTCATGCACGTTCGTCAGATCGAGACGAAACTTGCGCCAACAGGACCGTATCATTTTTCTGGTCCACCATGCCAAGTTTGGTCCGATTCTGATATAGTTGATCGGATTGCCGTTTTGTAGGGCCCACGATCCGATTCAACGGGCAATTTTATGTACGGCATGTCAGAATCCAACTTTGGACATACGGTTGGGTTCGTATCATCAAAATAAATCCGTAGACATAAAGTTTGACGACTTTAGAGATCATAGACTCTGGCACGCTTTTCGGTGCAAAGATGGTCCAACGATAGACACCGTTTTGACCTGAAATTACCGTTTAGCTCCTGTGTCCAGAATTGGACTTATGGACAGACAATCCTAGCCAATTTGACTATTCTGAGAACATTGGTAACATCTATTACAGCTTCTGGAGGCAGTTGTGAGACTTGGACTTTTTGACTTGTTGATTGGTGATATATTGTTGGTTCTCCGTGCAACCCTCAGGCAAGTATACCTTGTCGAACATATACAGTATTTACATTATTTTTCTTTTTCTCTATTGTATTCCTTTTAATATTGTCACATGATTTCCATATTATGATTGGTTTGTCCTTGATTGTTTTACTTGTTCTAGATTACGTGCACGTTTAGGATATTCGACATTACTTGATTATTGGTCCTTTTGTGTTATCTTGTCTTGTAATTGAGTTGTCAGTTTCTATATCTTTTTCTTGACTGGACAATTCTTGACTGGGAGTATCTTGCATTGTACTACAGTTGAGACATACTATAGATTGGGAGTATCTTGCATTGTACTACGACCTATAGCATATATTGATTGATTGGTGGAGTTGACTTGCGACACTATAAATTGGATGTATCTTGCATTATACTATGATTTATAGGAGTCTACTTGACCTTGTATCCGTGAGGAGAGGATATTGATACTAGAATTGGCTAATCTCGACTGGGAGTATCCTGCTTTGTATGTCAATTGAAACACTATAGATTGGGAGTACCTTACATTGTACTACAAGCTATAGGAGTTCTGATTGATAGTTAGCCAAGTCTACTATTACATTTCCATACGACTCGTCGTCCTTAGATGTTCTTCTTGCAGTGTTCTTATCCTCCATACATGTTATTTACTGTCATATTAGTAGGCATATTTTATGTATCTTGCTAGTCCTCTGAGGACTTGATGATCTCTTCAGGTAGCTGATTGCACGGAGTTAGTTAGCTGAGCATGTGGTAGTTGACTTCATCTGCATGATTCAGGTATTTTATTAGTGTTATTGATTTACTATCTTTTTCGTACTTTTATGATATATCCTGCTTATCAGCTTAGCTTTATAGACTCATATTATTCTTGGAGTCTAATCGGACATATATGCTAGTGGGCTGCAGACCAAGACCCATACTTGTTCATTCTTGTCTTATATATTCTCGTGGATTGAGATACACTATAGATTACCATATTAGCTGTAACACCCAGTTTTCCAGAAGAGGATAATTTTGAAATTTTTTAATTTTAGTCTTTTAATAATGATATTTAAATCATGATATACTTTTTAGTGATTTTTAATCATTTAAAACTATTTTAAATCATGACTTATGATTTTGGTGCCTTGATAGTGTAATCTTGGAGACTGGTTGACCTAGAGCCTAGCCTTGTGATTAGGGTATTTTGTTTATCATTTCTAGTTGAGGGTATTTTTGTCATTTTAGGGGTTATTTGAATTTATTAGAATTTATTTGAATTTATGGGAATTTTTAGGAAATTATTTTGGAATTGTTTGGACTAGGTTGACTTTGACTAGTTTTGACCCTTGTAGACCAACCTAGAAGCTAACCCTAGTTAGTATGGACTTGGTTAGGTTATATGACTCTAGTCTAACCTAAGCTAACACTTGGTTTGGTCAATAGACTCTAGTTAGCAATAGGAATTAGAAAGTCATAATCATGGCTTATGATTTAGAATCTTTAATAAATCAATTTAACTCATAGCCTTGTAGGTTGGCCCAAAGCCCAAGACAAATTCCAAAACCCTAGCCTAGACTAAGTGGCCGGCCACCCCTATCCATATTGGGAACACCACCCCCTATAAATACTCTCCTAATTTTAGGGTTGCCTCTTTTTAGGAAAGCTCAAATTTAGGAAAAAGGTTAGTTTCCTATTTCATTTAATCCCTAGAATTCCATTCCTTTTCCTTTTTCATTCAAATCTCTTCCATTAGGTTCTAATATACCTATTCTTGCTGCTATTGAAGTTTCATTTCAGTTTGTTGTGATTTGATTGGATTGGGACATCAAAGAGAAGAGCTATTGAAAGGGGGTTTTTTCTTGAAAGTTCAAGTATAGGTAACTTCCTCATTTCTCCATGAAATTCCGATTTCTTTACATATTTAGGAATCTCTAGGAGTCCCCTAAGTGTCTGCATTGGTTTCGTGTCAGGTTTCATTAGTTTCGTGTCCGTTTGGACACGTATCAGGACTTGTCCTTAGGTGTTTGTCGAAATACCTCAAAGGGCATTTCGATTTCATTTGTGCAATATTTTTGAATGGAAATGTTTGTTTATATGTCGTTTATGGGATTCTTCTTGACTGAGGTGATTATAGTGTCTGTTTGTGTCAGATTCATGGCTTGGACACGGCCATCACCACAGCCCACACTTTCCCCTGCTACTCGAGCCTCACTGTGGACACGACACAGGGACTTTGGATACGAAATTCAATGGAGACCTAGGGGCAATGTCTGTCAAGACATTCCCCAAGTTTCATCGGGTTTCGTTTGGTATCGAGAGAGTTCTCTCGATGTCCATGGTCGACTGGACTGGGTCTGTCAGTCCAGTTTGGGCTGTGGTGGGTTCTTGACTATTGGACACGTTGTGTCTGGTTTCTGGACACGAAATTGAGGGTATGACACTTGCACACACTAATTATTATTTACCAACCTTTTTTATGAACAATTGAATGTTATTTCAAAGCCGAATGTGAATTTCCCTAATTTCTGATACGTTGAGTATCAGTGATAGGATTACTGTTGTTCACTGATGCATGATTTTCTAGAAAACCTGAGATGTTTCAATCCCAGTTTTCTTTGATAACTTACACTTATTTTTTACATGTTATATAGGGAATTATGTGTTGGCTCATGTGGGGGTATCATTGGGTTTTGAATGCAAAATATAGCTCTTTGAAATCCTGAGTTTAACCCTATGAACAAGGTGTAAACCTGAGCTAATTTCCCTTCCTTGTATTTTACTAATTTCTTACACTGTTAATTAGAGGCTGAATTGATCCATGTGTTTTCATCAAACCTGAAATCATGAAATCTGAGAAATGTAGGATTAATAGGAATTGATTTTCCTTTTTCCTTTTTAACTGAATTGGGTTCCATTCCATTTTGCACTGTCATATATTACATAGTCACACACATGTTCCTCTCACAAGAAACACACATATGTCTATGCCTAACTGTTAGCCTACTGCACACTGTTTCACTCTTGTCTCACACACACACCACAGGTAAACACTGCCACTGTTTCTCCTTTTTCTCACTGTTTTGCCTCACTTCACTGTCACCCCACCACATTTCATTCCTGTACACACACACAGGAGGATGAAATGCTTCTATTTCCTTCTTTGTTTTCTTGCACACACTAATGTGTTTCACTCTAATATCTCACACACAACCATAACACACACACACCTTCCTGTCATCAGGACAGTCCTTCACTCACTCACTCCCTATTTTCTATCCCTTTCTATATATCCTATTCCCTATGTAATGTAGGTATATATGTAATGAATACTTAATATATGTATCTATATATATATATGATATAAGTTTGTGTATTATATATAGGTATCTAGTATAGATTTACACAATGGGTGTATAGGTTATATTAGAATATATCCTAGTATCATATAAAATGTGTATATAGATATATATATATTATGGTTGTACATATAATATATATATATATATATATAAAAATATATATATATATATATATTTATATATATATATATATATATATATATATATATATATATATATATATATATATACACAACCATAATCAACCATAATATATATATATATATATATATATATATATATATATATATATATATATATATATATATATATATATATATATATATATATATATATATATATATATATATATTATGGTTGTGTATATATATATATATATATATATATATATATATATATATAAAAAAAAAATAAAAAAAAAAAAAAAAAAAAAAAAAAAAATATATATATATATATATATATATATATATATATATATATATATATATATATATATATATATATATATATATATATATTATGGTTGTGTAATATATATATGTGTAGTATTTTAGATATAGGTAATGTCAGGTTGTCATGAATTATGATTGGCTAATAGGCATGATATAGCCTATAGCCTATGGTGTGTCAGCTAGACTAGTTAAGCCTAGTTAGACTTGTTAGACCTAGGTTTGACTTCTTGGTTGACCAGAGTTGACCAAGAGTTGACTTTGACCTAGTTAGACCTAGACTCATGTAGAATGCATAGCAGAGCTTCATTTTATCATTTTAGACTTGTTGTGACTTGTGCTATTCTGATTAGGAGCCAGACACCACTCCTCGGACAGTACTTTCATATTGGACACTCAGATACCAGGCGAGTACATTCTCTGATCATTTCATATCCTGCTTAGAATTATTTCCTACATTAAATTACTTTACGTGTTACTGTCACGTTGGTCACACGGATTGGTACTATATGGATCCCTTCTTGAGATGTTATCCTTAGGGAGCATCGGGTACTACATGTTCTGTGCGTTTCACTTACATGATGTATCACTATGCTTCACTGGTTCTTTGATCACTTGTGACATATACTCTTATGATCACAGAGTCTCCTAGAATCTCTTATCCCATTTACTGGGTATCCTAGAATCTCCTAGAATCCCCATTTATGGGACATCCATGTATCACCCTTCGGGGGCCTTGCGTGGAATTATAACATAACCTGGTTGGATCCTTGTGTATTGATTGGGGGTAAGGGGGAGTAGAAGTAGACATGTGAATAATACCCAAGTAGTATCTTATCAGAATATCTTCCATAGTGTCTTATCAGAATCTTCTATGCCATTTACATGTCTATATTGTACTCTGACTCACTAGCCACTGTTAGTCTCTATTTATAGTAGATATTTCTATTACAGTTCTCTCTCGGTTTACATACTACACTTCTTTCAGTACTTGTATCTTACTTTACTGCATGATTATATTTTCTAACCTGCTATGAACTGTTGAGATGTACTGTACTCGCTCCTGTCCTGACTGGACCTGTTGAAAATATTACAGAGGACGAGGAGGAGGCCTGTCTGGATACTTTCTACGGGGCATCCTTAGATGACACTTGCGAGCTGGACCCTCAGGAGGACCCAGCTCTAGCTGAGGACATCACCCTGATTGCCTAGACTAGATTAGTTAGGCTTATCTTTTATGTAGTCTTGAGACATGTTTTAGCTAGACTTTATTCTGTTCTGAGTTGTATATATATTCTTTCATTCTGTATCTGAGACCATGTACTTCTGGATATTTGCTGGGATTATCTTAGACTACTTTATCATCTATTTTCCTTGAGTTCTATTTCATATCGTGCTATCTCTTCCCTAGTTGTGATTGAGTTTATCTACTGCTATGTCACCTCCAATCGGGGAGTACAAACTACTTAGAGATATATTGCTAGATGTATGTTGACCTAGGACAGCGTTCTACCGCCGACACTGCGACGTAGGCTGGACGTACCCACGTTTCGTGCCCTTACTCTAGGGTGCGGGTCGTGACACATTTTTAGTGGTGGCCCATGCAGGTCAAATTTATGTAGTGGTATTCAAACTAGAGTATCACTACAGCCTGCAGTAGGATTAGGATATTTTGAAGGTACTCAATCACATTAGGAAGAACTCCTTATCAGATCCCTTTTATCTAAATATGCTACTCGTTGTTTCCCTTGAATATAAACTGTCCTTCTTGAATTTTTGCTTCATTCTCAGAAATTGTTTCTCGTTTTGATCTGTCTTCATGATGATTATGAAGGCACGATCTCATCGCTTCGGTTCGGGGGATACTATCGAGAGGCTGGCCACCTCTCGTCCGGTTCATCATGGCCTCGAGACCGCAGTTTCTGTTGTGCCGACTCAGGTTGGCGTTTCTGCTACATAGGAGGTGCACCTCTGACTGTACAGGGACTTTTCTCGTCATTTCCGATTTCTCTCAGCAGCAGACTGGGAGAAACCAGCAGGGGCGAGCTATCGTCAGGACAATTGTGGATGCACAGACCATTGGAGATTTGCTGCAAGTTCTGTTCTTCTCAATTCCATTTCCGCAATTGCCTTTTATAACTACCTTGAAATCCGATTCCATCTGTTCCTTGTTGATTGATTAATTTTGTTATGTTACTCTTCTATTATGTTTGTTTTCTTTTTTTCTCTTTCGGAGAAATCGTATGGGCTAGGTCACCTCAGTTATGAGATCTAGAATCTTCGAGAGTCGTATTAGCTGGCATAGTGAGGACATATAGTCAGATTTTGGATGTATTTCTCAGGTATAGGAATTTAAGGTTTTTGCCGTCGCATACGGCAATGCGAAAATTTTAAATACCATGAACCTAGGAGTACGTACCTTAGTCAAGGACTCTGTGATTATCGTAGCATTGCTCACTAGCATGATGAGGACTCTGGGCAACATGATTTTGGACAGACGCATATGATTAACAGATTATATCTTGAGAAGATTTTAAACATCATACCCTTCTGTTGTTATGAATAACTTAGGAGTAGGAGTAGGAGTTGCTTAGCTGTTATTATAACCTTGTGTAACTTCTTGTGAGCACCCTGAATTTTGGGTTAATTTTTTTCATTTTATTTTATTTTCTGATTGATTGGTTTCGATAAATAATTTATTCTGTTTAGTTATCCTTAAGTGTACTTTTCCGTGCCTTTGATATTTGGAGTGTCAGGGATGTTCAACTCTGGAAATCTTCTTCACGAGTTTTAGAGTGGACGGGATGACCTTCATGATGGTATATAGTGTCCCACTCAGACTTGTTCCCTTGTGCCCTTTTTGCTTCGTAGAACTTCGGGTCGATTTAGACCATTTAATCATTAATTAATTTTCCCACTCTTTTCCTTGATCATTATTAGCACATTACCGTGACTTTTAATTTGGGAGCGCAAGACCAGTCAGTTTCTTGAAACCAACTTCTCATGCTTGATCTACTCGAGACGCTCGTTACCCATGACCTTCGTGTCCCACTCAGACATGCCATTTTGTGCTCCATTTGCTTCGCACAACTTTCCTGACACGTGACCCGATTTTATTTCACCCCACGGTGTCATATTTATTTTCCAACTTGATTTGTGGGTACCCTGTCGACCAAAACCTGTCAGCCCCAATTATGGACATGGCCCACATTGAGCCTACTACCCGTCTGCCACTTGTGTGCCATTTATGGGAATCCCCATGTGCTACTTATTTACCCATGATCATCAACACCTAATTTTAATTCGACTATTGCATGATGTCTGATTTTGACCCAATCCGGCTCCACCGAGTCCAGCCCAGCTCCTTGTTACTCTCCATCATAACACCCTCATATTTTTTTGCCCAAAAATATCAAGTACTCATTTTTCCTATTTTTAATATTTAATGGAAATTTTCCATTGATTTTAAATCCATTGGAATGACCCAATTTTTAGCTAATTAAATCCTAGCCATTTGATTTCCCCTAATTAAATCTCATCCATTCATTTCCTACATACCAACTCCCCAACACCCCATGGCCATGTGGCCGGCCCTAACTTTGAGACAGGCTACCTTTTTCTCTCTCTCCCTCTCATTTCAATTATTTCATCTCTTTCTCTCTCTCCCACTCTATTCTAAACTTCACCACAACAAAACTACACCTACACAGCACCTTGGCCGAGCTCCTCCTGGCCTGACCATCAGCCCCCTCCGGCTGGCCGACGCCGTCGCTACCCCCTGGCCGTCGGTCGCGCCACCACAGCACCTTCCTCCTCCTCCATCTCCTTCTTCTATCACCATTCCATCCATCCATCCATCTATCCAACCGCAACCACCTCCCACCACTTCACCGACCACCTCCACCGTCCAGTCGGCCACCCCAACCGCCGCACGTTGCGTTCGCCGTGCCGCCCTGCGTGCCGCCGTGCGCGCCAACAGCAGCTGCGCAGCAGTGCGCGCACATGGCCGGCCGGGAAACGGCCGTGGCGCGCGTGCAGCGCCGCCGTGGCCGGCCGCCACCGCCATGGCTGGCCTCCCCCGCCGTTGGCGAACTTCGACGACCCCCTGGGTCCGCCGCCTCACTCTCCGGTGCGACGTATAGGCGATTCGTGCATTTCACATGAATTTCCGCCGTGACGCGCGCGGAATCAAGTTCGTTTTGGCGTCCCGTCGAAGCAACTTCGCACGCATTTTCCCGGAAATTCGACCGTTGGATTGGCGATTTCTTCACTCCGTCACAATCTCGGTATATCCACCTTCACTCTTGTCAATTTTCGTCCGTTAATTTTATCGTTTGATACATCAAAACCGGCCACCAAGTTGACCGTTTAAATTGTATTAAATTTGGACAGTTTCGCGGGGCCAACTTCGTCAGCTTGTATCTCCTCCACCGCAGCTCCTTTTGGCATGCTACCAGTTCCTATGTGAAGCTGGTATAACCCTCTTACTACCCCTCCAGTTTTGTTTCATTGTGAGCTTGTTTGATTGGTTGAATTCGACGCCAAAGTTGGCCGTCCGAATTCGTAATTTCCAACTTGTAAAATTGTATTTTTGAACACGGGACTCCAGATTTCATTTCTGACACCACCATTAGACTCGTGGCGTCGTTCTGGCATATTTTTATATAAAATTTGTTAGATTTGGAGAACGTGGGGCCTGGCACATTTTTCGGTACAAAGTGGGTCCCACATTCTGGGTCAACGGAACTTTTTGATGCCGGATCATCAGAATCCAATTCCGGATATACCGTTGAGTTCGTATCGTCATTCTAGACTCGTTGACATATAATTTACTAGGTTTTGGTGGACATTGGATCGGACACGCATTTCGGTGCAAGTCAAATACCAATATCCGGGTCAACGGGTCATTTTGAGATCGGCTCATCGGAATCCAATTCCGGATATACCGTTGAGTTCGTATCATCATTCTAGACTCGTTGACATGTAGTTTGCTGAGTTTTGAGAACATTAGCTCCGACACGCATTTCTGTGCAAAATCGGAATTCCAAGTTCTGGTCTAGGGGCCAAATTGAGATCGGGTCAACGGAATCCAATTCTGGAGATACCGTTGGGTTCGTATCGTCATTCTAGTTTCGTAGACATATAATTTGTTATATTTTATAGACTTGTTTTCTTGCACGTTTTTCGGTGCAAAACGGCTCCGACACGGACACCGTTTTGACCCGAAATTACCTTTTTGCCCTTGTGTCCAAATTGGACCGATGGGTAGGCTATCCTAGCTAATTTGACCATTCTGGACACGTTGGCGATGTTTATTTCATCGTCCGACAATGTTTGTTGATAATTTCTCTGAGTTTAACCTTTTTATAATTTATTAATAATTAATTCTTATAATGTTCGTATTTCGGGATTAGTACAACGAAACTGAGATCAGTCAATTCCAGTGATCTCACATCGCTGAAATTGACAAGATAAACACGTGATCACTATAATAAGATTATCAACCTTACCATTGATCTTCTTATCTCGATTTACGTGTCGTAAGTTTCGACGTACGAATAACGAAGTACACTTTATATCTTTAATAATTAGACTAGAATTGACCATGTTTGACCAGAGTTGACCAGTTGTCCCAAAGTCAACTGTAAGTCAACACTTGACCTAGTTTGACTAGATTATTGACCGGAGTTGACCTAGAGTTGTTTTGACCTAGAAGAACCTAGGATAATATAGATTGCTTGTAGAGATTTATTTATTACAACTTGAACACCTTGTAACCTGTGTTGCTTTAAATAGGACTCTGTGGCTTCAGTTGGACCCCTATACTTATCAGCTATTCAGGTTATCAGGCGAGTACATTCTCTGATCATTTTATATCATGATTAGGATTATATTTCCTGCTTTAGACTATCTTACTTGATGCTGACACGTTGGAATACGGATTGGTACTATACGGATCCCTTCATAAGATGTTATCCCTCTCGGGAGCATCAGATACTTTTGTCTCATGTGTGTTTCACTTACATCACGTATCTTATGCTTCTATTATCATGAATCTTCGGGAATCAACTAGTGACTCATGTACCCTCATGATCACCGAGCCTTCACGAATCAATTCATGAATCACCCTTTATGGGCAACGTAGTATAAACATGAATCTTAACGTAACTTGAATGGATCATTGTGTATTGATTGGGGGATGGGGGAGTATAAATGAACATGTGAATAAATCCAAGTAGTGTAATCATGAATCAATTCCAAGTAGTGTAATCATGAATCAGTCCTTAGCCATTCACATGTTTATGCAGTACTCTGAATCACTAGCACTGTCTCTCTTTATATATATCGTAGATATTTACTTACAGTCTCTCTTTTACATTATGCTATTCTTCAGATCCTGTATTTTATTCTCTAGCATGATTACATTTCCTTTCCTGCTATGACTTGTTGAGATGTATTGTGCTCGCTCCAGTCCTGACTGGACCTGTTGATAAATTTTATAAATAGCCTGGAGGTTGCCTGCTAGCCTAGAGGAGACAGTAGAGGTTGTATAGATAGCTAGGGTTTTACTTATAGTTTATTTTCAGTCGTCTTGAGTTGTATTTATGGATTATTGTATTTGAGTTCTGAGATGTATTCTGAGTTTGTATCGTAGACACTTAGTCTCTTCTGATCTTCTGTATTTTATTTGAGTTTTATATCTTTTCGTACTTCTTCTTCCTTAGTTGTGATTGAGTTTACATTCTGCTATGTCACCCCCATTCGGGGAGTATAAACTGTTTAGTCTTATACTGTTAGATACATTGAGACCTAGGACAGCGTTCTACCGCCGACACTGCGGCGTAGGCTGGACGTTGTTACGTTCTCGTACCCTAACAGTGGGTGCGGGTCGTGAAACTTCTTGTTATAAATTATTCCTAATACAATGAATCGGTGATTTTGCTAGACCTTGACTTAGATTGATATTATAACTCTGGTTTCAAATAGTTCCTTCTTTTAAACAGATAAGCAGAACAGATTTTATCATTATTTTCTTCTTGCCATTAATTCTTGTATTATCTTAGAATATATAATATAGTGGACGCAGATGCTTGCCTGACACGTATGCATGCTACACTTGATCACCAACCTATCTAAATGTATATTAATATGTTGATGTTAATTTTTCAAAATCTTAATGATTCTAATATAGGACAGTATCAGTGACTAGTTCTCTGTTTTCCAGATTAAATTCGTAATTTAAATTTAAATTTCATATTATTAGTTGTTGTTTATATTACTGCACATGTATGTTACATGCAGGGTTTCAAGTCTTAAAGAAAATTGGTTGAGTTTTGTGTTAAATTTGTCAAACCTGAGACTGTGTACATATTAACCCTTTAAGCCTGAATTCTAAGTGTTTAGTTCAATTTGCAGTTTTAAATTGTAATGTTTTGAGCCGTATACATTATTGTATGTAAGGATATAATGTTAGGTTTCATAATCTTACATGTTAGGTTGTTGTTGTGTTAAACCTCGAGCTGGTTTTGATGTTCGAATTTCTCCAAAAATTTTGAAAACTGAATACATGTTAACATTTTTATATTGCTTTCAAATGTGTAGTTCAATTTCAGATCTAATATGTAATGTTGAGCTAAACTGAATGATTGAACCCTTCATTTCAAGTTTTAAACCATGTACACTTGACACTCTACACTAATGTTCACAACTGCCATGAAAACCTAACCCTCCATATCTATGTTATGTTCATACCGCTATATGGATATATGTATATGGTTCTGTATACATGTTATAATGTATGTAGATGCAATTAAAATCTCTACCTCTCTATACATATAAATATACATATATATATGGTTAGCCATGCATGTTATGAGTAAATAGCTTATGTCTTGTAGACTGCTTAACCAATATGCCATGAATAGTGTAACTAGATAGCTATAGTTGAGACACAGATCCTCTTATGCACTTTCTTGTATAATTCACACAAACCACATAACCTTTACATAATGTTAGCTTTTTCCTCTCTAATGTTATATATATATATATATTGTGATTGGATTTCAAAACAATTGACTTTCACTCTTTAACTTTGTTTTTAATTTTTTGAATAGTATCCCTTAATGGATAATTGGTGGTTATCTTTATTTTATTTTTATAATAAGTACCAGTTTTCAGATAGGATGGTAGACTGCCTTACAGCCTTGATGATTGTTGTTTTCTTTATCCTTTCCAGTATGGCACCCATGACCCGAGCCCGTCGCCTGAGAGCAGCTGCAGCTACTGAGAGTGTGCTTCCACCTCCTACTGTTCAGGAGGTAGTGATCCCTCTATCTGATCAGGGGGAGGTGGCACCTCCTGCCCTTGAGGAGATGGTGGTAGCCTCGCCAGAGGGTCTTCCTTCATCTCCTGTCGTTCATGAGAGAGCTGCAGATTTGCCTGAGACCGAGAGCCTTTCCCTACCCCATGGGATGGTACTCCCTACTGTACCACCCGGAGGTTTGTTACTTGACGCAACCCAGGTGTTTGGATATTTCCAAGAGAGGCTATTGGAGTCACAGGAAGTTTATGAGAAGGCCATGAGGGAGCAAATCCAGAGGTTGCTATGTCTGCGGGACTCTGTGCTTCCAGGAGGAGAGCCTAGCTCCAAGAGGGCGAGGAGAAGTACCCAGTCCTACCCAGAGTTTGAGGAGTACCCATATATCCAGCCTATATCATCATACCCAGCCCAGTCTCCTGTCCAGCGAAGGCCAGCTGAGCCAGAGCCTATCTGCGCCTACTGTAAGAAGTCTGGGCACAAGTGGAGCAACTGTAGAAAGAGACAATGATTGTGCCTATTCTGTGGGTCAGCTGCACACTGGGTGCAGCATTGTCCTGATGTACCTACCAACCAGGGCCCTGCTTCCAGGAGGGATTCTAGTTCTCAGACCTAGCTGGAGGTGAGTTTTGACCTAACCTTAGTATTCCTTTTTGTTAATATTTGATGCATCCCTTGCTTGTATGTTTTGATACCTTGTGATTGCCTAGTACTGTAGCATGTTGGTGTAACTAGATGAGACCCCAGAATGATATTGCATGCCATGACCCCATAGGTTAAACTTTCTCATTGTATGATTGAATAGGTTCTGAGACTATGATTGCTGGGGGCTTAACCTAGAAGGAGTACGCTCACCTTTAATTTCGAGGACGAAATTTTTATAAGGTGGGTAGGATTGTAACACCCAGTTTTCCAGAAGAGGGTAATTTTGAAATTTTGTAATTTTAGTCTTTTAATAATGATATTTAAATCATGATATAATTTTTAGTGATTTTTAATCATTTAAAACTATTTTAAATCATGACTTATGATTTTGGTGCCTTGATAGTGTAACCTTGGAGACTGGTTGACCTAGAGCCTAGCCTTATGATTAGGGTATTTTTTTATCATTTCTAGTTGAGAGTATTTTTTTCATTTTAGGGGTTATTTGAATTTATTAGAATTTATTTGAATTTATGGGAATTTTTAGGAAATTATTTTGGAATTGTTTGGACTAGGTTGACTTTGACTAGTTTTGACCCTTGTAGACCAACCTAGAAGCTAACCCTTGTTAGTATAGACTTGGTTAGGTTATATGACTCTAGTCTAACCTAAGCTAACCCTTGGTTTGGTCAATAGACTCTAGTTAGCAATAGGAATTAGAAAGTCATAAGTCATGGCTTATGATTTAGAATCTTTAATAAATCAATTTAACTCATAGCCTTGTAGGTTGGCCCAAAGCCCAAGACAAATTCCAAAACCCTAGCCTAGACTAAGTGGCCGGCCACCCCTATCCACATTGGGAACACCACCCTATAAATACTCTCCTAATTTTAGGGTTGCCTCTTTTTAGGAAAGCACAAGTTTAGGAAAAAGGTTTGTTTCCTATTTCATTTAATCCCTAGAATTCTATTCCTTTTCCTTTTTCATTCAAATCTCTTCCATTAGGTTCTAATATACCTATTCTTGCTGCTATTGAAATTTCATTTCAGTTTGTTGTGATTTGATTGGATTGGGACATCAAGGAGAAGAGCTATTGAAAGGGGGTTTTTTCTTGAAAGTTCAAGTATAGGTAACTTCCTCATTTCTCCATGAAATTTTGATTTCTTTACATATTTAGGAAGCTCTAGGAGTCCCCTAAGTGTCTGCATTAGTTTCGTGTCGGGTTTTATTAGTTTCGTGTCCGTTTGGACACGTATCAGGACTTGTCCTTAGGTATTTGTCGAAATGCCTCAAAGGGCATTTCGATTTCATTTGTGCAATGTTTTTGAATGGAAATGTTTGTTTATATGTCGTTTATGGGATTCTTCTTGACTGAGGTGATTATAGTGTCTGTTTGTTTCGGATTCATGGCTTGGACACGGCCATCACCACAGCCCATACTTTCCGCTGCTACTCGAACCTCACTGTGGACACGACACGGGGTCTTTGGACACGAAATTCAATGAAGACCTAGGGGCAATGTCTGTCAAGACATTCCCCAAGTTTCATCAGGTTTCGTTTGGTATCGAGAGAGTTCTCTCGATGTCCATGGTCGACTGGACTGGGTCTGTCAGTCCAGTTTGGGCTGTGATGGGTTCTTGACTATTGGACACGTTGTGTCTGGTTTCTGGACACGAAATTGAGGGTATGACACTTGCACACACTAATTATTATTTACCAACCTTTTTCATAAATAATTGAATGTTATTTCAAAGCCGAATGTGAATTTCCCCAATTTCTGATACGTTGAGTATCAGTGATAGGATTACTATTGTTCACTGATGCATGATTTTCCAGAAAACCTGAGATGTTTCAATCCCAGTTTTCTTTGATAACTTACACTTATTTTTTACATGTTATATAGGAAATTATGTGTTGGTTCATGTGGGGGTATCATTGGGTTTTGAATGCTAAATATAGCTCTTTGAAATCCTGAGTTTAACCCTATGAACAAGGTGTAAACCTGAGCTAATTTCCCTTCCTTGTATTTTACTGATTTTTTATACTGTTAATTAGAGGCTGAATTGATCCCTGTGTTTTCATCAAACCTGAAATTATGAAATCTGAGAAATGTAGGATTAATAGGAATTGATTTTCCTTTTTCCTTTTTAACTGAATTGGGTTCCATTCCATTTTGCACTATCACATACATAGTCACACACATGTTCCTCTCACAAGACACACACACACACATGTCTATGCCTAACTTTTAGCCTACTGCACACTGTTTCACTCTTGTCTCACACACACACCACAGGTAAACACTGCCACTGTTTCTCCTTTTCCTCACTGTTTTGCCTCACTTCACTATCACCCCACCACATTTCATTCCTGTACACACACACAGGAGGATGAAATGCTTCTATTTCCTTCTTTGTTTCCTTGCACACACTAATGTGTTTCACTCTAATATCTCACACACAACCATAACACACACACACCTTCCTGTCATCAGGACAGTCCTTCACTCACTCACTCCCTATTTTCTATCCCTCTCTATATATCCTATTCCCTATGTAATGTAGGTATATATGTAATGAATACTTAATATATGTATCTATATATATGATATAAGTTTGTGTATTATATATAGGTATCTAGTATAGATTTACACAATGGGTGTATAGGTTACATTAGAATATATCCTAGTATCATATAAAATGTGTATATAGATATATATATATTATGGTTGTATATATATATATTTATATATATATATATATATATATATATATATATATATATATATATATATTATGGTTGTGTATATATATATATATATATATATATATATATATATATATATATATATATTATGGTTGTGTAATATATATATGTGTAGTATTTTAGATATAGGTAATGTCAGGTTGTCATGAATTATGATTGGCTAATAGGCATGATATAGCCTATAGCCTATGGTGTGTCAGCTAGACTAGTTAAGCCTAGTTAGACTTGTTAGACCTAGGTTTGACTTCTTGGTTGACCAGGGTTGACCAAGAGTTGACTTTGACCTAGTTAGACCTAGACTCATGTAGAATGCATAGCAGAGCTTTATTTTATCATTTTAGACTTGTTGTGACTTGTGCTGTTCTGATTAGGAGCCAGACACCACTCCTCGGACAGTACTTTCATATTGGACACTCAGATACCAGGCGAGTACATTCTCTGATCATTTCATATCCTGCTTAGAATTATTTCCTGTATTAAATTACTTTACTTGTTACTGTCACGTTGGTCACACGGATTGGTACTATATGGATCCCTTCTTGAGATGTTATCCTGAGGGAGCATCGGGTACTACATGTTCAGTGCGTTTCACTTACATGATGTATCACTATGCATCACTGGTTCTTTGATCACTTGTGACATATACTCTTATGATCACAGAGTCTCCTAGAATCTCTTATCCCATTTACTGGGTATCCTAGAATCTCCTAGAATCCCCATTTATGGGACATCCATGTATCACCCTTCGGGGGCCTTGCGTAGAATCATAACATAACCTGGTTGGATCCTTGTGTATTGATTGGGGGTACGGGAGAGTAGAAGTAGACATGTGAATAATACCCAAGTAGTATCTTATCAGAATCTCTTCTATAGTGTCTTATCAGAATCTCCTATGCCATTTACATGTCTATATTGTACTCTGACTCACTAGCCACTGTTAGTCTCTATTTATAGTAGATATTTCTATTACAGTTCTCTCTCTGTTTACATACTGCACTTCTTTCAGTACTTGTATCTTACTTTACTGTATGATTATATTTTCTAACCTGCTATGAACTGTTGAGATGTACTGTACTCGCTCCTGTCCTGACTGGACCAGTTAAAAATATTACAGAGGACGAGGAGGAGGCCTGTCTGGATACTTTCTACGGGGCAGCCTTAGATGACACTTGCGAGCTGGACCCTCAGGAGGACCCAGCTCTAGCTGAGGACATCACCCCGATTACCTAGACTAGATTAGTTAGGCTTATCTTTTATGTAGTCTTGAGACATGTTTTAGCTAGACTTTATTCTGTTCTGAGTTGTATATATATTATTTCATTCTGTATCTGAGACCATGTACTTCTGGATATTTGCTGGGATTATCTTAGACTACTTTATCATTTATTTTCCTTGAGTTCTATTTCATATCGTGCTATCTCTTCCCTAGTTGTGATTGAGTTTATCTACTGCTATGGCACCCCCATTCGGGGAGTATAAACTGTTTAGAGATATATTGCTAGATGTATGTTGACCTAGGACAGCGTTCTACCACCGAAACTGCGGCGTAGGCTGTACGTACCCACGTCTCGTGCCCTTACTCTAGGGTGCGGGTCGTGACACGTTTTTAGTGGTGGCCCATGCTGGTCGAGTTTATGTAGTGGTATTCGAACTAGAGTATCACTACAGCCTGCAGTAGGATTAGGATATTTTGAAGGTACTCAATCAGATTAGGAAGAACTCTTTATCAGATCCCTTTTATCTAAATATGCTACTCGTTGTTTTCCTTGAATATAAACTGTCCTCCTTGAATTTTTGCTTCATTCTCAGAAATTGTTTCTTGTTTTGATCTGTCTTCATGATGATTATGAAGGCACGATCTCATCGCTTCGGTTCGGGGGATACTATCGAGAGGCTGGCCACCTCTCGTCCTATTCATCAGGGCCTCGAGACCGCAGTTTCTATTATGCCGACTCAGGTTGGCGTTTCTGCTACATAGGAGGTGCACCTCTGACTGTACAGGGACTTTTCCCGTCATTCTCGATTTCTTTCAGCAGCAGACCGGGAGAAACCAGCAGGGGCGAACTATCGTCAGGACAATTGAGGATGCACAGACCATTGGAGATTTGCTTCAAGTTCCGTTCTTCTCAATTCCATTCCCGCAATTGCCTTTTATAACTACCTTGAAATCCGATTCCATCTGTTCCTTGTTGATTGATTAATTTTGTTATGTTACTCTTCTGTTATGTTTGTTTTCTTTTTTTTCTCTTTCTGAGAAATCATATGGGCTAGGTCACCTCAGTTATGAGATCTAGAATCTTTGAGAGTCATGTTAGCTGGCATAGTGAGAACATATAGTCAGATTTTGGATGTATTTCTCAGGTATGGGAATTTAAGGTTTTTGCCGTCGCATGCGGCAATGCAAAAATTTTAAATACCATGAACCTAGGAGTACGTACCTTAGTCAAGGACTCTGTGATTATCGTAGCATTGCTCACTAGCATGATGAGGACTCTGGGCAATATGATTTTGGACAGACGCATATGATTAACAGATTATATCTTGAGAAGGTTTTAAACATCATACCCTTCTGTTGTTATGAATAACTTAGGAGTAGGAGTATGAGTAGGAGTAGCTTAGCTGTTATTATAACCTTGTGTAACTTCTTGTGAGCACCCTGAATTTTGGGTTGATTTTTTTCATTTTATTTTATTTTCTGATTGATTGGTTTCGATAAATAATTTATTCTGTTTAGTTATCCTTAAGTGTACTTTTCCGTGTCTTTGATATTTGGAGTGTCAGGGATATTCAACTCTGTAAATCTTCTTCACGAGTTTCAGAGTGGACGGGATTACCTTCATGATGGTATATAGTGTCCCACTCAGACTTGTTCCCTTGTGCTCTTTTTGCTTCGCAGAACTTCGGTTCGATTTAGACCATTTGATCATTAATTAATTTTCCCACTCTTTTCTTTGATCATTATTAGCACGTTACCGTGACTTTTAATTTGGGAGCGCAAGACCAGTCAGTTTCTTGAAACCAACTCCTCATGCTTGATCTACTCGAGACGTTCGTCACCCATGACCTTCGTGTCCCACTCAGACACGCCATTTTGTGCTCCATTTGCTTCGCACAACTTTTCTGACACGTGACCCAATTTTATTTCACCCCACGGTGTCACATTTATTTTCCAACTTGATTTGTGGGTACCCTGTCGACCAAAACCTGTCAGCCCCAATTATGGACATGGCCCACATTGAGCCTACTACCCGCCTGCCACTTGTGTGCCATTTATGGGAATCCCCATGTGCTACTTATTTACCCATGATTATCAACACCTAATTTTAATTCGACTATTGCATGATGTCTGATTTTGACCCAATCCGGCTCCACCGAGTCCAGCCCAGCTCCATGTTACTCTCCATCATAACACCCTCATATTTTCTTGCCCAAAAATATCAAGTACTCATTTTTCCTATTTTTAATATTTAATGGAAAATTTCCACTCTGGCTGCATGAGAAGATGGGTACCTATCCACTCTGGCCGTATGAGAAGATGGGCACCCATCCACCCTTGGCCGCATAGTACCTATTTTGGCTATTTTATGTCCTATTTGGCTGAATTGTGGCCAGAATTTCTTCCAACTCCCAACATAAAAGTTGTAGATCTTTGTCTTGGCTTCAAGAATCTTCTTGTTTTACTTTAACTGGAGTTCATATGCGATTGATAACTTCAATCATAGTTTTGATCTTTTTGGTATATTTTCTATACTTGACGTTTTGAGGTTTCCTTCGACTGTAATAAACTCTTATCATGATTAGATAATTTTGTACAGTTAGAGAATAATTGTTTATATTCTTTACACTAGCACAGTTTCAATTATTGTTTTTGTCAAGTAGTACTTTTATTTATTTCTTCTCACATGCCATGATACGTCTTTTATCTAATTCTTTCTTACATGCGATCCTTGTCGTATGTTTTCTTTCTTAGATAGTGGCCCGTTGGGGTGTACTCATGGTTTATGTCTTTTCTTTGCTTTGTATGCACTTACGTTATATGTCACTTCTTTGCTTACATGATAGTAGCCTGTTAAGGCACACTCTTAGCAAGTAACAAGTAACATGACATGATAGTGACCCGTCGTGGTGCACTTACATGAACACGACATGACAATGTGACTTTACATGATAACTCTTGATAGTGATCCGTCGTGGTGCACTCTTGACCAGTAACTTGACATAATAATTCTTTATAGTAGTCCGTCGTGACGCACTCTTGACATGATAAGTAACCTAACATGATAATCTCGATATGTTGTTGCGACGGCTATCTTGACATGCTGAATAATAACTCGTCTTGACACCGTGGGTGATTGTTCTTGAATGTTCTTGTATAAGCTACCAGTCTCGTATCGCATCATGTCTAGGACTTGCATCCCTGGTTACCACGGTCAGGGATTCATGCTGAATCTGACTAGGTTAATTACTAGATTGATCAAAGTAGCTCATATAGAGAGATGTTTCCAGTTACACGTGATCCCATTATTTGGGCGTCTTGATTGGACTTGTAGCCTGCCTTCGAGTAGGGCACATTTCCAGCCCACTGTCATGTGGGGCACTTCTTGAAACAACTAATATGTACACTGTCATGTGTTGCACCCCCAAGTCACCAAATAACTCTCTTAGGGTACATTTGTCTCCTGGGCGATGTACCCACTATTATACTTACATAGGATACATTTATCTCCTAGGCGATGTATCCACTATAAATTCTTGTAACTTGTGTCTGGATAACCTGGATAGTTGCAGGACTTATGACTGCCGGAACATCTCATTGCATCTTGCTAGTAACTAGACTTGTGATAATCCTAGTTACTTAAAGTATCAAGTCGTACTCTTTGCTTGGCCGTGAATGTTGGATGGAGTCCTATCTTGTCTAGTCTTGCCTAGATCCAGTACATGGCTATCTTGGGACATGCTTGTGTATGCTTTACTTTATCGATAATTGGTTAGAGACTAAGTTCTGTTCAGATGAAGGGATACAACCCCGGTCCTTGTTTGGTTTACGGGTTGTAACTTGGTTACCAGAATAGTTTCTTAGTTATCTTATCGTTTATCACCCTACTTTCATATTTTTTGGTTTTCTTGTTATTATTATGCTTTGTGTTCTAACTTGCTGGTTTTAGTTCCTAAGTGAAGCCTCCCTTGTGGCACTTGCTCTTTTTGGGGTCTGACCCAGCAGGTTTTGTATGGCCAGATTTCGGAGTAGCACCCGAGGATCTTCCGGCCTTCCAGCCAGATGGTGAATACTAGACGCAATCCTGGCAACGAGCGGGTTTTATTTTGCTCTCCCACTCTATTGTAAAATTTTCTTTTGAGCAGTTTAGCCGCCGAGCAAGTGTTAGCTCGTGTTGACTACTTATGATTCCTGCCTACCTAAGGGCTGTAACATGATTAACAAATCCTAGGATTGATCATGTATGACTGAAACTCTTTCTAGTCCTCTCATTTTATACGACTAGATTCATGATCATCTGTATATGAAATGTATGGGATGCCTTACTATTGAATATATGATGGTCTAACATCTTGTGACTATTATTACTTGCTTGAGATTGAGACACTAGGCTTGTTCTTGACCATAAGAGACTGATGGCTTGTAGATAAACCCTCATACATCTAGACAGCCGTGACCGTATATCGAGGTGGATTACACTTCTATATACGTAGCTGGCTGTGTCTGCCCCCGTTTTCCAGTATTCTAGATCTGGAGCGTAACACAGGCTGACTTACATTGGTTGCGATGGGAGTTTTCAAGTCTCTTGTAGAGAAGTAACTTAAGCTTCTGATCCGGAGCAGACGACTACGCCATGGGAATGGAGATGGTGTAAGCATATCACCATCCAGCACCTCATACGAACGCAGGTAAGTAGCTGCGCCTCTGAACAGTAAAGGTGTTGGCTGCAAAGGGAAGGGTATGACCCCCTTGCGTGTCTGAGATTAGCGTAGGCAGGTAGCTACGCCTCTAGAGTGAAGATACTAGCTTCTGAAGTAAGAGAAGGGGAGGGGGACCTACCACCATCTTGCTTCTGAGGTTGGTGCAAGTAGTTGGCTGCACCTCTGGCTTGAAGGCTTTGGCTTCTGAAGCAAAGAGCAATAAATATCCACTTTTTAAGGAACTTCCCTCTATGGGGAATTCCAAGGATCTAAGACTAACATTCAAAGTGCTGAGTCTTAGGTTCGTCCCATTTATACGAGAATTCTGACCGTCGACCATATGGCGTGCGCTCTGGGCCATTCTTGGTCCTATAAAAGGGAAAGTTCTCCTTTGAAGAGTCGCTTTCTTCTCGGTATCCTTCACCACCATGCGAGATCCAAACTTAACTTTGAGTGGCGGTCGACCTTGTGTAAGTTGGCTGCTGGTTGAGGCTTTTATCGTTTATAGGAGCCATGTTCTTGTAGAAGAACTCTGTGTAGAAGGAGCCATTGCTGCCCTTGAGAAGTATGCAAATGTATTTCTTAGGGAGTTCAACTCTGAGCAACATCTGAGGGCTCTTGGAGGTCTTGATGACCTGGGCTGTGGGCGGATAGCCAACCCGAAGAACCACAGGTTGTGCTATACCCTTCCCATTCAGGGCTTCGTGACCTACTACGCCTTTTGGAAGCTCGGGCCAATAGCTACTTCAAGGAGCTGCTTCCCTTGGCCGAGTAAATGATACGCTTCTGAGAGGTTGCACCCACAAGAAAGTCAGAAAATGCTTCGATGGAGATCAATCTTCCAGCGTGCGTATCGAGAAGAAGGAAGGCTGCGCTTCGACGAAGACTGCATCCCTTGTAGATTCCTCTATGCTCTGTCGAATCTGTACTAGATCCTTTGTAGAAGAATAGAATTAGTCCCTTATGTATAGTCCTGATGTGTCTATACTAGACTTTGGTAGACATGACAATAAAGGGACTTCTCTCCATATCTTATGTTTTGTCTTTTTAGTACTGAGCCTCAGTCTTTTGCAGTCTTCTACGCTTTGGCGAAGGGATGTCTTCGGCTGAGATTTTTTATGCTTCTACAAGACCCCCTTCAAAGTATCCCGAACTTGGGTCAAGCTCGGGGTACTTTGAATAGAAGCATGAACACGTGTCAGGACTGTACGAGCTGGGTGATGGCTGGTGTCACGCCTAGCTCTTAGCATTAATTATCCTGAGCCATCATTTCAGAGCATGGGCTCCTGATGGCTTCTTGATATTGGAGCCTCTTGCATCTTTGCAGGGATCACGAATCTCTTTAGCATAGGAGGTTCAGAGTCACGTTCCTTCGGCCTCTCCCAGTACAGTCATCTGACATGGAGTGGAGCTTTAGCTTAATTTGTAAGCTTCCTTCTGACCGATGTCTGGCTCGTGCTTGGACCATGCGAACAGCCTATATAAAGGACTATCCCCTTCAAGAGAAGACTTAGTTGCTTTAACACTGGCCTTGCTTGCCTAATGTTCGACTCCTGACGACCCTGGAGTTTTCTTGAGACGGCCGTCGGTGGCAAATCTTTTCATCCAAAGAAGCTGTAGTAGAACTACAACTGGATCTTGAGACATCCCTCATCCTAGATGTCGTGGGCATCAATGGTGTCTCGAACCCTTGCTTCCTGAATTCGTATTGGTTGTCATGCCGACCGAGGAATGGCAAGGCCTACTGCTGTGGTTGCTCTCTTCGGCCAGCTGGGGAGATAGGGGAGTCCTGTGCTAGTCTTTATCCCCAGCTCGGGCCAGTAGTAGCTTCAGGCGGTGGCTTTCATTTAACCAGGAAGTGATTGGCTTTGTCACCGCCTTGCCTGCGCTATTGAGAGCTTGTACCATAATTTTAGCTTTTCTGCTTCTGTATATGTAACTATGAAGAGTCTGTAATAGGTCTTTGTAGCCACATTTTCTTATATATAGAAGCTTTCTTGTTCCTTTTGCTTTTGTCTTCAGAATAAATTGGGAATCTTCATAATGGATTTGTCTAACCAGAGGTAATATGGACGTGGTCGGCTTGATCTTTGCCGGGGTATAGAACAACAATCCAGAGGTAATATGGACGTGAACTGTTTTCTAGACCGCCGGGGTAATCATAGAATTGATGCGAGAAGAACGACTACTCAGAGGTAATATGGACATGGTAGTCGCATCTTCCAGGACTAGAGGAGCAATCCAGAGGTAATGTGGACGTGAAGTGCTTCATCTACTTGAGAGAATATATAGGAGGGAGGGAGAGAGATCCCCTTACCAGAATTCATGGACACCCTTTTAGGAGATATGGGTGCCTATGTTGGTTCTATCTTCAGACGTAATACTTCTTTAGGAACTTGCCATTGATGGGCATCATTAGCAAGTCACCATTAGGCTTAGCTAGCCGATAAGCACCGTTAGAGTATACCATTTCTATGACGAACGGTCCTTCCCACTTGGGCTTGAACTTCCCATCCGTCTTATGGGTCATCACCATCGGTCTCCATACTGCCAAGACGAGGTCACCCACCTGGTAGGATCTTTCGTGGACCTTTTTGTTGAAGGCCCCGGAGATGAGAGCTTAGTAAAGCTCAATCCCTTGCTGCACGAGCAAGCGCTTTTTATCCAGCACTTCTAACTCTTGTAAACGCCTGTGCTGATTATCTTCGACGGTTAACTGATTAGTGGCCATGTTGGCGGACAACATCTTCTTAAAGACTTGACCTATGCTGGTATCGGAGTCCCAAATTGAGGAGTAAGAAGAGTGTGAGTGCCTCATGGCTTATTCCTCTGAATTTTCTAAGGTGGGCGTAGGTGTAACGTACCCCAGCCCTCGACGAGTACGTTGGTAGTAGTTTTCAGCTTTTTCCCACGAATTCGTAAGGGAAGACGTCGACCTTTGCCATAATTGAGTCCCTTGTTTCTATTTAGGTCATAGCCCATCTTCTGGATAAGATTTTTGGCCTGCGCCGTGTAACGGTAGAACTGTATTTTGCCGCTATCGAGGTCTGGGTCTTCAGGAGTTATTCGCTGCGGATGCTCCAATCGACCGAATAAGATGGGTTCCTCTTCTTTTTTCTGGATAGAACTACGAAGTAGGCACCCCGGGCCGGGACAACTCGGCTCACATGGTTGGCAGTTGTCACTAGCGTCTGTAGTTTACACAGAGAATTATCCAGGAAATATTTGGTGTTCCAGCATGCACCAGAGTAGTTCGATAACAACTTTCTGTTAATGAAGTGGAATATTTTGTCCCGAGGGATTACGTCGTTGAAAGAGTGGGCCTCTATGTTGTCGCAGACGTAATCTTCTAGCTCTTCGTCAGTAAGGACTAGGGCTGCCGCCGGAGGAGAAGGAGGACGCCTCCCTTTCAGCTTGACTATCAAAGAAATTTTGGTGGATGATCATGTACCTTCATGGTCGGCCTTAGGGACCTCCAGGGTAACCTTATTCGTATAGGCTCCTGACCATCTTCCATCATCACTGGAGGTAAAGGTGGATCTTTTCCCCGAAGCTTAACAACGAGAGGCGCTGACACCTTGGGAGGCTTCCCTTTTAGTCGAACCTTTAAAGGTTCTTCGGTCACTGCTACGCTTTCTGAAGCTGTCTCTGCCTCATCGTCAGCATCATTGATGTCGTCGTCCCAGGGGACTGACTTGTACAGATCGGCATTTGTATAGTAGGCTTCAAGTCCTCGAAATGGGTCGATATTAGCAAACTCCGTTTTGATGGTCCCGTCACTGGCCACATACTTCATATACTGATGTAGGGTGGAAGGGACAATCATGTAATCATGGATCCATGGTCGCCCCAATAGTATGTTGTAGTTTATGTCTGCATTAACGACATAGCAAGTCATTTCAGTATGAAGGTCGCCGATCTGACATTTCAGGCGAATTTTGTCCAGGGGCTCGCTTTTTCCCGCGTTGAAGCCACTGATTGTTGTGTTCGAGGCTGTCAACCGATGCATCAAAATCCCTAAAGTTTGATGCAGGCTTCTTGGGATAATGCTCAGAGAGGAACCCGGATCGATGTAGATGCGATCGACCTTAATGGAACCGACATACCCTATATAGTACTGGGGGCGGTTGTGCCAGTTATTCTTTAGCAGCATGTCTTGCTAGGTGAAAGTGATACTGGAAATCACTTCGACCATGTTGTGGTAATGTGGGCAAGCTGCGGAATCCACTTTCGATGGCCGAACCTGGGTGAGAAAGGACTCGACATTTGTAAAGCTTTACTGAGTGCATCTCGGGTCTCCTTAGAGAGGCAGAGAAGCTCAAAAAATAATAATCTAGCCGGAGTATTAGCCAGCTGCGCTAGAATAACAAAGTTGTAGGGCTTGATAGGCCCTATTGCCGGATCCTTTCTGAGAGGTTTGTCGAAACGAACCTCCTTCTATTTTTGATTGTCCACGGTAGGGGTCCGGGATGGACCCTCCTCGGGTGCCTCAGTGGTTTGAGGTGGACCTGCTCCTGATATATATGGGACAGGGAAAGTATTTAGTGGAGACTCCTTCTGGTCTGGAGCCTGGCTATCCTCTTGCCTCTGCGCCGAGCGGGTGGTCACCAAAGCATCGTCGGTCGACGTCGAGACCATGCGGCAAGCCTTGTTTTTCTTTTCTTTGGCAGAAAGGGTCGTAGATATCATCATATCGGGAACCAAGTCAGGATGTATCCACATGACTTCGCCTTGAGGCGTTGAGAACGGGATGAGCCCTTAAGCGTTGTCCCGTGTTGGCGGAAGGTTAACTACTTCCATCGTCACCTTTAGAATAGGGATGACACCATCTTGCACTTTTGTGGCTAGAAAACTCTCGAACTGGAGAGTAACCATGTCGGTCGTGATGACCTTCTCTTCGTAAACCAAAGATATGACGTTGGAGTTAATAAGGTGCAAAACTTGCCCCTTCAACACATAGCAGTCTTGTGTTGAGTAATGGACGTACTGGTGATAATGGCAGTGCTTGGGATGGTCCATCTTTTCCACCTCATCAGGATGCCTGGGTGTCGAAATGGACAGTTTGCCACTCTTCGTAAGCGTCTCGAAGAGCTCCAGCGTATCCTCGTCATTGAAAGATTAAGTCTTCCTCGGCCTCTGCACTTCCGCGGACTTGGGGTTCACAGCTGCTGAACCTTTGGAGATGTTGACGGTCATGGCTTGCTTAATTTTTCCGTCTTTAGGGTTGTTGCTAGACGAGCGTCTCCCTTATCTTCGGGCATAGAAAAGTGTAGCCTTAGGAGCTGCGCGTCATGGGCTTTCTTTTGTGCGGCATCCGCGTCTGTAATGAAAGGCATTCACTCTGTACAGGGAGCACTGTGCCACAATTTTATAGCGGACAGCATGTTCTTACGGCAGGAGTCCATAAGCATGGGCTCGGGCATGCCGGATGGTAATCTGAGGCCTGTCTGGCAAAAGTGCTCGATGTATGCGCGGATAGGCTCTTTCTCCCTCTAGACAATTTTTATAAGGGTCGACATGGTCATATCCATGCCTCCTTCGTAGAATCGGTCCACGAACCGAGTCTTCATGTCTTCAAATGATGAGATACAATCGTCCGAAAGGCTGTAGAACCACTCAAAGGCTACCCCCTGCAGGGCTCCTATGAATATGTTGGATAGGAGGGCGTCATCCTTTGGCAGGTGCCTCATTACTAAGGCAAAGTACCTCAAGTATTATCGGAGAGACCCCTTCCCTTCATAGGGTGTAAGCGTCTGCGGATTGTATTTGGGAGGATAGACGACGTTGTCCCACTCGGCAGGGTATGGCTGCCGGATCCTCATATTTCGGAGCATTGCTTGCTTCTCCTTGGCATCATGACGAGCATACAACTCCTTGATGGCCTGCTGTATTTCGGCCGACATTGCGGGGCCTGTAGCCGATGGAGTAGACAAGGATGGTCTTACCTGATTGGCAGTAGGCAGCCTGCTGGATTCTTCATTGGTTGGCGGATTACGCACAGGTGTAGAGGCAGCGGGGGACATGCTACTCTTGAGGTCAATTATGACCGAGGACAGGGTCTTCATGGTGTCCGTCAGCGTATCTAACTTCGTCTCGAGGACTTCGATACGTTTGAGAGCTTTGTTGTTGTCTTCCTCATTGCCATCGGCCATGAACACAGATCGAGTATGAGGGTAACTCGAGGGAGCCATAGATCCTTCACTTTCTGGCTCAGACGCTTGAGCCTCGCTGTCTTGAGGATATACCGTAAGATTGTGATCTTCTTCGGACTCAGTATTGTTGCTACCCCCAGTCTGGTGACTGGCTGCGCCAATGGAGACATCTGTGTCGTATTGTGCCTCCTTAGATTAGAACAAAGGGTTGTCGTGCATGGTAGGAGGCTGGCTACCCCCAGATTGGAACATACCTGCATCGGGTACCTTAGCTTTACTGCTCTCTGACCTCCTCTTCAGTTTAGCAACCGATATGGAAGGATTCTGGGAGGGCTTCTTGAAAGCTTTGGAACCCTGTGTCGTGTTGCATGTGGCGATGGAGGGTTCGTCTTCTCTATGGCTCACCGACCCCCTGTTAAGCCTCTAGCGTGGGGTCGGCGTGGAGTAGAGTCTCTGGAAGACGGAATGCCTGCTCGGCGATGGCGCAACCGTCTGCTGACAACAGCAGTTGATGGTAATCTGGGTACAAAAGTGCCTTGATTTAGGTACGTCCTGTGCCACAGATTCTTCTTTCGCTTGGGAGAGGGTTGGATCTTCTGTCGTAGCACTCCCATTGTACATGCAGAAAAGCTGCATATAAGTACGGTCAGAGAGGGTCTGGCGAGGAAGCCTCTTGTCTCTTCTGCGAGAATGATGCTCGCGTGGCTCCCTCTCGGTCGGACGTACCCCCTGGCTTGGCTTACGCACAGGAGTACCCCAGTGGAAGGAAGATTCGACTGGTTGAGGCATCGGAGCGCGAGAGCCAGTCTTGTATAGCTTTTCGTCGGCTGCACGTTTAACTGTCAACACGGGCCTCTGGTGTGTCGTTGGTGTCGCACGCTTGTTGTACGAAGTACGAGCCACCTGGGATCTCTTCCTACTACCCCCAGCGGGCGAGTAGTATTCAGATTCTGCTGAAAGTTTACCTGAAGGCAAAGTGATTCTGTCAAAGACAGATCTCCTTACCGGCAATACTCCCATCGTGAGGGGTTTGATCGGTGTGCGCTTCCTTTGGCATCGTTTCTTCGTCAGATCAACCATGGAACCACCATCTTCCTCACCATGCTTTCCCAGGACGGGAATTGGGCGAGGGGATAAGGTTGTAGTAGCCAAAATTTTCTTTGTGGCTTTGATGTTGAGGGGGTCCTAAGACGCAGTTTCCACCATCGTATTGCTGGCTGTAGCCGCCTTAGGCCTCCAGACACGTCGAGTCTTCTTCGGTTGTACGAACCGCTTTAAAGTCTTCGACTTTTCCCCAGAAAGGAGATCTTCAAAAGCCTACTGGTCGAAGCGTACGACCAGCATGTCTTGAGAATCTCCTAGCAAGTTGTCATCAGATTACATCACCGCCTTCTCGTTGGAGAAGAAGGTAGTCCCCAGCAGAGTCGCCATTTTGTTCGACATAACAAAAGATTGAACAAACTTTTTGCTTTATTGAACATATAAGGTATCTGTGTACAAAGAAGGAAGTCCTAAACAGGATATTCTAAGTACTGGGAGAAGAGATTTCTGGGAAAGTGTGACAGTGGAGATCGAGCACTGTAGCGGCTCCTTTACTCTGTTGATGATCTGATGACGAATCAACCTTGCTATGGCGCTCTGGAGCCTTTGATGGGACTCTGGGGTCACTGATCAAGAGTCTGTCTAGAGAAGAAGATCCCTTGAAGATGGTTGGTTGGTTGTTTCTTTGGTTGATTGGTGGATGAGGGTGGTCGACTCTTTGTGGATAGAGAATATTGCTGATCCTTTGAAGATTGTCGATTGTCAATTTTTTTCTGTCGATGCTTTGATGGAAGAAGAACTCCTTCTATTTATAGAGAACCGAGCACATATGCGATGTGCATTAGGATTTCTAAGATATGAAAGAATCTGTCGTCATTACACGGTGCGGGCTTCTGCGGCGCTGACACGAGGCGGACATCGAGATTTCCCTCAAACAAGATCTTTGGTGGTTATAAACATAACCGAAGGAAGTGACACGTGGCGCATGCTAATTTGCTTGTTCGGATACAGTTGAGTAAATCTTAGGATTTTATCCTAGATTTGGAGTCTAATTGATCCTCGTCTAAGATTTAAATCAATCTGATATGATATCAATCATGATTTAATCCCAATCTTCTCTGCAAGAGGCGGTTTAAACAAACCAATTAGGGTGGACCCATGCTTCCTGCGCCTCTGGTGAGGACTAAGTACTGTTGTGCTTCTGGGGCGACGAGTAGACCGTGCTTCTGGAGATGACGGAACCTCTGTGCTTTCAGACGACGAGTGGACTTTATCACGACCCGCTCCCAAATAATCGGATGCGAGTCGAACACGCCCAGCCTTCGTCGTTGGATACGACGAAGTAAGCTGTACCAATCTAGAGAAACTAACCAGATAATTATGAACAAGTATGAAATCACAGCATCTATAAAACGTATCCCAAAATAATCACCATAATCCACAAATCCATATATCAGAATTGTACTAGTCATCAAGAATGAAATGTACAATATCTAGGAGTAAAACTAAATAGTCTAAACCTGAAACCTCAAGCTAAATCCTGTCTCCATCCTGCTCAGCTAATATCCTGGGCTTTGGCCCATAGGATAGAACAATATCCTGCAAGCACCTGCAACATATCCTAGTCAGGAGCGGAGCTAAGTATATCCAAGGAAATGAACATGAACATCATGGTATGAACAAGAAACAGAAAATATATATATAAAGTACAGGAAATGAGATAAGACATGAAACTGAGCAGGAAATACTGAAAGTAAAACAGAGAACATGATATGAGTCCTGAACATGAAATACAACCTGAACATGAAGTACAACCTGAACATGAAATACAACCTGAATATGAAGTACAACCATGAATCCTGAAATACAACCTGAATCTTGACATGTGCAATATTGAAATACATCTAGATTGTGTGATCGGCTTGGGTATATGCAATGATCATGAAATGGTACGGCTTTGGTCCTGCATGCACGATGCGGGACCCAAGCTATTCATATGAATAGTAATAGGGTTTGATCACATATCTATAGTTTTTCCCCTCCCAGACACAAGTAATACATGAAACATGAAACCAGACAATGTCGTGATACATCGTGTCAACAAGGAGATACAAGGATGAATATACAAGACGTGAGAAATGAACAAGTCCGAGGAGTATACTTGTCTTGCTCAGGGTGATCAAGTATGGGATGTACAGCTGGGTATCCTCCTGTTTATAATGATTATAAGTTGGTTAAGTTCTAATCATTAACTATTAGCTAAATATTCACTCTTATAATATAAACTAATTATCTAAAATAATGCTAAGAATTAAACCTATTCTAAATAAGTAATATTTCTAAGGTTTCATCAAAATAGTATAAGCTTAACATAAACCAATTTAACTAAAATTTAAATCTATCAGGTTTTTATCAAGGAATTTCATGTTTACTTTAAACAAAACCATAATCCAACTATTAGGATAGTCCATTAAATGTTTTAAGTCAAACTTAGCCTATCCATCCTAAAGTTCATTCTTACCCAAGTCTCTGTTTACTGCCACAAGTATTCTTGACATCTGCTATGAACCATTTGAAGGAAGAAATGTAAAACCACTCCTAATACAAGCTAATAGTGGATACAGATATCTAAAGGAAAGTTCAAAAATTATAAACCCCACTGAGACACAACCCACAAACCTGCATAGCATTCTAAATAACTTTTTATAATAAAATAATAACCTGATGCTTCACAACCTTAACTTTCGTATACTTATATATAGTAAAAAAAATACTGATACTACTCATCAGTACACAGGTTCATCCTTCATCAAAACTAACATAATCGAATCACACAGTACACTGTAACTGCAACACCAAATCAGACAACTAAAGGCAAAACTTAATCGAAAAGTTTAACCAACTATGATTGCATACTGCAGAGAGAAGGTTTGCACCCTGACTAACTTATTTCAATATTACCTGCTACAACTCCTAACCTTACAGTATCTCCCATACTCCACTTGTCATAAAACAACCAAAAATCAGGTACTCACAATATTTCTCAGTTAATATTACACAATTAGAATACTAAGCTAGCATGCTTTGTACAACACAAAACTTATTCAGCCGAACTAGACTTTCAAAAATAACGGCTAGTAGGGTTCCTTAGTCCAACCTCCATCCTCCAGTGTAAAACCCATTCTAAACCTTCAGGTTGATTTCTACAATGACACCCAACAGCCACGAACGAGAAGAAATGGTCACCGATACTTCTCCTACCTGTAGCCGACCCCCTCCCCCAACAATTAAAGAACTATACAAAATCTCGAGTTATACTGGAGTTATACCTGAGTGTAAGTCTCAATTTGGCGTGAGAAACACAATCTCGAGAAATCGGAACAGCTTCTTTGCTCTGATCAATTTACCTGGTCTCGTTCTCATACATATACTTGGATAATAATTCAACAACAACAAAAGAATTCGATTGTCACACACCCAAAAAATTTGAAGGATAGCTTATTCAAATTATAACAATAGAAGTTCATGAGCAATTTGAATAAATCCATACTTACCAATGATCGATCGTCGAGTCTTCGAATATGAACTAATCACTAGTGAAAGAGTAGGACAGCATGTTCTTGATCCGATCTGAATTAATAATCTCGACCAAATCTGAATTGAATAGAGAAATTCTCGATCAGATCTGAACTCGAGAATTGTGTCGATCCAATAGGAAACGAAACGACACGGAATCAAAGTTAAACTTACCTTTTTCGATCCTGCCGAGCTCAAAGAAGACATCAACTAATTCGAGAATTTAGATCACTGACCGTTCTCAACCAGGGAGCTGTCGTTTCTTGATCGAATCGATCCGATCAATATTGACAGTGGAAGCCTATTATGAGTTCAATCAACACAGAAAAGAAATGGATCAACAAAATAAGTAGATCGAGCAATTTCAGATTCGAACGGTTTCAAAATATGAAATCAAAACTTACTTCAATTTGGATCGAAGAAAGAGGCTTCTCCGGCATTACCTAGCCGCTGCTGAGATGAAGACGATCCCGCCTCTGGAGAGGAAGATGGCCCGCTGCCAAGAACGAAGGCTTCGCGCTGTCACCAAGGAACAATCGCCTTGCCTCCACAGCTCAACCTGACATTCACCATCTCCATGGCCAAGACTCGAGACTATGAGAAATTGGGGAAACGAATGAATTGAATAGGAAAAGGAAGCTTCGTTCCTCAGAGATTTCTTGTTAGCAACTGAATGAAGGAAAGGAACTGAAAAATAGGAACTAAGCTGAGAATGAAGAGAATGGAAACCTCTCTCTCCGACTCCCTATATGAAATAATCAACATTTACAAAAGCCCCCTCCACAAAATGGTCTATAGGTAGAAAAGCCCTCCCCATTTTCACTATTAGCATGATCGTACAAAAATTAATAAATAAAAAAGTGTTAAAAATTTACAAATGGTTTAGAAAGAGTGGGGACCACAATTAGTTTGTTACAACTAACTTGAATTTGAAATCCGGCTCTTAAGTCCATTCCCTCCAAAATATTTATGAAAACTTATTATTTTGAATTTGAATAAACAAATCAATCATAAATCAGAAGATAATTTAAGATATTCCGAAAATTAAAAAGTGGGGTGACAGACTTGGCTTCGAATGACGACGATGTTGGCCCATTTCATGGTCACACCCGATTTTAATAATCGACATAAACTTAAGTCAATACACAAAATATACGAACTGCTGCTAATCATTTCAGGTCTTGTGAAATCAATATCAACAAGCGTACTACTACACCAGCAAGCACGTAAATCATCATTCTGAAGCTTATTTTTATTAGAATCTAGTCCGAGCCATTTTACAATTTAATATGTATTTTATCTTTATTGAGTCTAGGATATAAATTGTAAGATCGAATGGATAATACTGGCTTAAGTTAATCATAGTCTACTTTCCTATACAGCCTACCTATCCATAGTCCACCTACCTAAAATTTTATTTCTATTCTGTAACAGAATTTGACAAATGTCTTACATTTTTACTCAGACAAAACTCAAACCGAGTTCGGCCCGAGTTCGGTCAGTTTGAATTTAAATATTTGTTGCCTCCAAATCTGCATGCAACGTTCATTTGCGAAATCTTTTCATCAGAACTCTGTCCGAATTCTGCCCGAGTTCGGTCCTCGAAAACACCTATAAATAGAAGAGAATTTCTCATTCCAAATCACTCAATCAATTTCAACTTCTCTTCTATCTTCAATAAGTGTTTTCATCTGATCAAAAGCTTTCATATCACACCTACACTTCTCTTAGCCAAAAGCCAGAAATATCTATTCGATCTAGAGTCTTTTGTTCTCAAGAATTGTAAAGAGATTGTTCAAAGTACAGAAACTATGTCACCCTCATTTTTTGTATTTCCTGTATTTCGTATTTATATTCGTATCTGGATTTTTGGCATGTATTTTTATTTTTCTCGACTTGTGGAATTTTGGTATTTCTCGTATTTTGGGTTTTGTCCTGGCTCGATTTTAATTGGTTTTGGGTTGGTTTGGTTTGATTTAATGAGTATTGGATCACCATAGCCTATGCTCCACCCTCAACACACCACATCCCACCCTCTTTATAATCCCCACCTACCACTCTCTCTCTTTATTACCACCACCATTTATTTTCTTCTTCTCCTTCCTCTACAACTCTCCACCCATAGGCAAGTGCATCTTGCCACTACATGAGAACCCTCTTTTCCTTGTCCATTTGCTAGATTAGGACATGGTGATCAACATTAGAACTTGGGTTTTTGTGATTTGGAGCCTCCATTGTTATAGATCTAAGTTATTTCTATTTTCGAATTTTGCATGGTTTGAGCTACTTAAGTTAGATTTTATGGGTTTTTGATGTTTCTATGTGGAAGAGATTTCGGTTTCACCCAAGTTGGAACTATGGAAATCTGGATTTGGAGTTCGGATGGCCAAGTTATGATGCTATTTAGCCTTGGGTTCATCCATGGTGTTCTTGCTGTTTGGAGAAGACAGTGAGCAGTGTGCAGAGCTATTTAGCTTACGCACCCTGAGCTACGTGCGCTCTTTAGCGCTGCGTACGCAGGCTTGAGTACGCTTCCTGTTGGAAGCGTGTCTCCTTGAGTGTGCGTGACTTTTCACGTACACTGCTCCCTTGAGTGTGCGTGACTTTTCACGTACACTGCTCCCTTGAGTGTGCGTGACTTTTCATGTACGCTGCTTCCCTTGAGCGTGCGTGACTTTTCATGTACGCTGCTTCCCTGTAGCATGCGTGACTTTTCATGTACGCTGCTTCCCTTGAGCGTGCGTGACTTTTCATATACGCTGCTCCCTTGAGCGTGCATGACTTCTCATGTAAACTGCTCCCTGTAGCATGCGTGACTTTTCACCTACGCTGCTCTCTCAGCGTGTGTGACTTTTCATGTACGCTGCTTTCCTTGAGCGTGCGTGACTTTTCATGTACGCTGCTTCCCTGTAGCGTGCGTGACTTTTCATGTACGCTGCTTCCCTTGAGCGTGCGTGACTTTTCATGTACGCTGCTTCCCTTGAGCGTGCGTGACTTTTCATGTACGCTGCTTCCCTTGAGCGTACGTGACTTTTGTGTGTACGCTGCCCCCTGACCCCTTGCTTAACCCATTGGCTCTTGGAGTTTTGGTCTTATTTCTTTAAGCATGGCTCTTCTATAGCCCTGTATATTGATATTTTATTAGATATTTTACGTCCATTTTATATCCTTACGCCTTTTGTCCTAAACTTGATAATCACGAATTTACTGGATATGTTTGGAATCGATTATTGAGCATGACCTGATAGTGGCCCGTCGTGGCGCACTCTTGACTAGTACACTGATATGATAACCTGACTTGATACATCTTGAAAAGCTGTTGCGACGGCTACCTGACATGACATGACATGTATAATTAATCCTGACACCGTGGGCAATTGTGCTTGTACAAATAATCCAGTCATGTCTTGCATCATGTCTAGGAGGGGACTCCTGAGTACCACGGTCAGGAGTACCTACAAAATTGGACTAAGGTTAATAATTAGTATAATTTACTAGTCATGAAGAGATGTTCCCCAGTTACAGGCGATCTCGTTATCCCGGCCGCAAATGATTGGACTTGTAGCCTGCCGACGAGTAGGGCACATTTCCAGCCCACTGTTATGTGGGGCACCCACCATTGTCACTTAAATGATTGAACTCTATTGTCACTATAATGCATTGTACTCTCTAGATTGTCACTATAATGATTACCTGGATAACCTGGATAGCTGCAGGGCCTGTGACTACTTGGAGCATCTCATTGCATCTTGCTAGTAACTAGGATTCTGATAACCCTAGTTAGTTAATGTAGAAAGCCGTAGGCAATGATTGGCCGTGATTGCTTGGATGGAGTCTAGTACAGTATAGTATTGACTAGAATTGATTGATTGTAAGATTGTACCAGAATGATTGAAGGATTGTCACTCCAGATTGTCACTATAATGATTGTCACTCCAGATTGTCACTATAATGATTGTCACTCCAGATTGTTACTTGACCTGATTTCTTATATTTATCTTGCCGATAAATGGTGAGAGAAACCAAGTTCCGTTCAGACGAAGGGTTACAACCCCGATCCTTGTTTGGTTTATGGGTTGTAACCTAACTATCTGAATAGTCCCATGGTTATCTCATCGTATATCATCCTGACATGCTTTTCCATATGTCCTGTCTTTTAGTGATTCTATATAAGATTGTCTTTTATAATTACCTATCATGCTTTTTCTTAAATTACTGTCTCTTATTATGTAATTATATTATTGTGCTAATTTGCTGGCTTTGGTTCTTATTTTGTGGCGTCCTTTGTGGCACTTGCTCTTCCTAGGGTCTGACCCAGCTGGTTTTGTATGGCCAGATACCGGAGCAGCAGCAAAGGATCTACCTGTCTTCCAGCCCGATGGTGGTCACCAGGCGTAACCAGGGCATTGAGTGGGTTTCTTTTGTTCTCCCACTGTAATATTATAAATTATTCTTTTGAGGCGTTTAGACGACGAGCAAGTGTTAGCTCGATTGTACTTACTTACTGTCTGCCTACGGGCGGTAACATGATTGACAAGCCCCGGGGGTTGATCATGTATGACTGAACACTTGCTAGTCCTCACATTTTGTAACGACTAGCTTCATGATCATCTGGATATGTAATGTTTGGGACGACTTACAATTGTATATTTGGAGATCTGATATCTTGTAATTATTATTAGTTGGTTGAGATTGAGACAATAGGCTATTTTATGACCTTAAGAGACTGATGGATTGTAGTGAAACCCTCACATATCTAGACAGCCGTGACCGTATAGCGGTGTGGATCCCATTCTGTTATACGTAGCTGGCTATGTCTGCCCCCGCTCTCCAGTATTCTGGTTCTGGGGCGTGACATGGTTTAAGTAGTGGTCCATGCAGGTCATGTTAATCAAGATATGTGGGGGTTTACCAGATAGATGTCTCAATCAGTATTCGTCCTTGATCTCCGCCCATATTTTCAAATCCCTGAAATTCTTGTCCTGATTACATGCTTGTAATCATTGATCTGTCCTGGTCCTTCCTTATTGTTTCCCTGTGTCGTCTTCCTCAGCGGCACTGTACCTGGACCTGCCGATCAGCAAGGCGGATCACCTCCCGTGGACCAGCTGCAACCAGAAGATCAGGCCCAGCACTCAGGAGCAGCCTCCCGAGTCGTACCTACTGGAGGAGAGCCGCCAGTTCAGCCAGTCCAGCCTGCAGATCCTGATGATGGCACTTTGGTGGGTCTCATCAGATCATTATTAGCTTCCCAAGATCGTAGAGGCGATGCCTTGCACCAGGCAGTGGAAGATGCTCTTAATAGAAGTGGACCCCGAGGGAACAGTGCGGTCAACAGTTTTAAGCGCCTGAACCCTCCATTCTTCGATGGCAGCGAGGATGCCATTGCTGTCGATGCTTGGCTACAAGATATAGAGGTAATTCTCGAAGCCACGAAGACTCCAGAAGAAGAGAAGGTGGCTGTGGTGCGCCTACAGTTATTGGATCTAGCCCGCAGTTGGTGGGCCGCACAAGCAGTAGGATTGACAACACCTGTCCCCTGGGCAGTGTTCAGCGAAAAGTTCCAGACCAAGTATTATGATGCAGTAGCTCGGTATGACTTGCAGACCAGGTTCAGTAATCTTAAGCAGATGGGGAGGATGGTCGACGGATATGCGGCCGAGTTTTCTAGACTCAGTCGGTTTGCTCCCACCTTGGTGGCAACCGAGTTTGACAGAGCGTAGAGGTTCCAGCAGGGACTTCACCTAGAGATTATATTGGCAGTAGAACAGTTCGAGCATTAGACCTATGATGCGGTGTTGCGAGCAGCAAGGAGGTACGAGTATACCTCCCAGAGAATAGTGTACAGGACTGGAGGCCGGAAGCGGTCCCATAGTCAGATGAACCAATCATCAGCTCCAGCCCCGGCAGCTAGGGCTTTGACCATTGGAACTCCGAGGCAAGCAACCTCAGTTACGTCGGTCCAGTACTCGACTCCGACGTACCCTCAGCAGAAACAGAAGCAAGCACAGTCTTCCGCCGTAGGCTGTTCTTATTGTGGGAAGCCTGGACACCTGGTAGCGGAGTGTCACAAGGCGTTGGGATTGTGTTTATTGTGTGGAGCATCGGATCATAGGGTAAGGTCCTGCCCTTTCAGAGTTGATTCAGCATCGACAGTATCTAGTCCCTCGGTTAGGGGACCAGCACCAGCACCAGCACCAGCACCAGTACCAGCTCCAGTTCACCAGCAACAGTAGTTTCCGTTCCCGAGGCCATTGCCGACTCAGGCCCAGACTTTCCAGCAACAGAACCCGCGAAAGTTTGCCCTAGCCCAGGCTCAGGTTCAGAATCGACCGAGAGGTATATGTGTCCTCTCATCTTACTTTTCTACCGTCATTATGCGGGGTGCATGACGTATTTCATGTATCCTAATTACAACGGTACATCCCGGACCCGAGCCATATCCTAGGTCATTCGAAACTGGTTATTGGTACCAACCTTTTCGTATGAGGATAGGCCCGTGTCCCTGTTTGACCAAGGGGAGAGACCTCAAGCGCAAGACTATCAGTTTAGTTCATGTTGCTTGCGTTCATCGCTCCTTGGGAGAGTCAAACGTGGGAGTGTGAGGATGATATCCGATCACGTTATCCCTACTTGTTTGATTCGTGAGGTGTAATGTCTTCCTTATGCCTTACATTTTTCCTTCCTTGCTTGTATTGTATGATTGTATGATTGAATTGCTTAGTGTAGCTTGCCTGTGCTTAGTATAGCTTGTCGTGACAATCTCTAGCTCCTTGATTAAATTTCGAGGACGGAATTCTTTTAAGGTGGGTAGAGTTGTCACCCTCATTTTCCGTATTTCCTGTATTTCGTATTTATATTCGTATCTAGATTTTTGGCATGTATTTTTATTTTTCTCGACTTGTGGAATTTTGGTATTTCTCGTATTTTGGGTTTTGTCCTGGCACGGTTTTAATTGGTTTTGGGTTGGTTTGGTTTGATTTAATGAGTATTGGATCACAATAGCCTATGCTCCACCCTCAACACACCACATCCCACCCTCTTTATAATCCCCACCTACCACTCTCTCTCTTCATTACCACCACCATTTATTTTCTTCTTCTCCTTCCTCCACAACTCTCCACCCATAGGCAAGTGCATCTTGCCACTACATGAGAACCCTCTTTTCCTTGTCCATTTGCTATATTAGGACATGGTGATCAACATTAGAACTTAGGTTTTTGTGATTTGGAGCCTCCATTGTTATAGATCTAAGTTATTTCTATTTTTGAATTTTGCATGGTTTGAGCTACTTAAGTTGGATTTTATGGGTTTTTGATGTTTCTATGTGGAAGAGATTTCGGTTTCACCCAAGTTGGAACTTTAGAAATCTGGATTTGGAGTTCGGATGGCCAAGTTATGATGCTGTATAGCCTTGGGTTCATTCATGGTGTTCTTGCTGTTTGGAGAAGACAGTGAGCAGTGTGCAGAGCTATTTAGCTTACGCACCCTGAGCTACACGCGCTCTTTAGCGCTGCGTACGCAGGCTTGAGTACGCTTCCTGTTGGAAGCGTGTCTCCTTGAGTGTGCGTGACTTTTCACGTACACTGCTCCCTTGAGTGTGCACGACTTTTCACATACACTTCTCCCTTGAGTGTGTGTGACTTTTCATGTACGCTGCTTCCCTTGAGCGTGCGTGACTTTTCATGTACGCTGTTTTCCTGTAGCGTGCGTGACTTTTCATGTACGCTGCTTCCCTTGAGCGTGCGTGACTTTTCATGTACGCTGCTCCCTTGAGCGTGCGTGACTTCTCATGTACACTGCTCCCTGTAGCGTGCGTGACTTTTCACCTACGCTTCCCTCTCAGCGTACGTGACTTTTCATGTACGTTGCTTCCCTTGAGCGTGCATGACTTTTCATGTAAGCTGCTTCCCTTGAGCGTGCGTGACTTTTCATGTACGCTGCTTTCCTGTAGCGTGCGTGCCTTTTCATGTACGCTGCTTCCCTTGAGCGTGCGTGACTTTTCATGTACGCTGCTTCCCTTGAGCGTGCGTGACTTTTCATGTACGCTGCTTTCCTTGAGCGTGCGTGACTTTTTATGTACGCTGCTTTCCTTGAGCGTGCGTGACTTTTCATGTACGCTGCTTCCCTTGAGCGTGCGTGACTTTTGTGTGTACGCTGCCCCCTGACCCCTTGCTTAACCCATTGGCTCTTGGAGTTTTGGTCTTATTTCTTTAAGCATGGCTCTTCTATAGCCCTGTATATTGATATTTTATTAGATATTTTACGTCCATTTTATATCCTTACGCCTTTTGTCCTGAACTTGATAATCACGAATTTACTGGATATGTTTGGAATTGATAATTGAGCATGACCTGATAGTGGCCCGTCGTGGCACACTCTTGACTAGTACACTGATATGATAACCTGACTTGATACATCTTGAAAAGCTGTTGCGACTGCTACCTGACATGACATGACATGTATAATTAATCCTGACATCGTGGGCGATTGTGCTTGTACAAATAATCCAGTCATGTCTTGCATCATGTCTAGGAGGGGACTCCTGAGTACCACGGTCAGGAGTACCTACGAAATTGGACTAAGGTTAATAATTAGTATAATTCACTAGTCATGAAGAGATGTTCCCCAGTTACAGGCGATCCCGTTATCCCGGCAACAAATGATTGTACTTGTAGCCTGCCGACGAGTAGGGCACATTTCCAGTCCACTGTTATGTGGGGCACCCACCATTGTCACTTAAATGATTGAACTCTATTGTCACTATAATGCATTGTACTCTCTAGATTGTCACTATAATGATTGCCTGGATAACCTGGATAGCTGCAGGGCCTGTGACTACTTGGAGCATCTCATTGCATCTTGCTAGTAACTAGGATTGTGATAACCCTAGTTAGTTAATGTAGAAAGCCGTAGGCAATGATTGGCCATGATTGCTTGGATGGAGTCTAGTACAGTATAGTATTGACTAGAATTGATTGATTGTAAGATTGTACCAGAATGATTGAAGGATTGTCACTCCAGATTGTCACTATAATGATTGTCACTCCAGATTGTCACTATAATGATTGTCACTCCAGATTGTTACTTGACCTGATTTCTTATATTTATCTTGCCGATAAATGGTGAGAGAAACCAAGTTCCGTTCAGACGAAGGGTTACAACCCCGGTCCTTGTTTGGTTTACTGGTTGTAACCTAGCTATCTGAATAGTTCCATGGTTATCTTATCGTATATCATCCTGACATGCTTTTCCACATGTCCTGTCTTTTAGTGATTCTATGCAAGATTGTCTTTTATAATTACCTATCATGCTTTTTCTTAAATTACTGTCTCTTATTATGTAATTATATTATTGTGCTAATTTGCTGGCTTTGGTTCTTATTTTGTGGCCTCCTTTGTGGCACTTGCTCTTCCTGGGGTCTGACCCAGCTGGTTTTGTATGGCCAGATACCGGAGCAGCAGTAAAGGATCTACCTGTCTTCCAGCCCGATGGTGGTCACCAGGCGTAACCAGGGCATCGAGTGGGTTTTTTTTGTTCTCCCACTGTAATATTGTAAATTATTCTTTTGAGGCGTTTAGCCGACGAGCAAGTGTTAGCTCGATTGTACTTACTTACTGTCTGTCTACGGGCGGTAACATGATTGACAAGCCCCGGGGGTTGATCATGTATGACTGAACTCTTACTAGTCCTCATATTTTGTAACGACTAGCTTCATGATCATCTGGATATGTAATGTTTGGGACGCCTTACAATTGTATATTTGGAGATCTGATATCTTTTGATTATTATTAGTTGGTTGAGATTGAGACAATAGGCTATTTTATGACCTTAAGAGACTGATGGATTGTAGTGAAACCCTCACATATCTAGACAGCCGTGACCGTATAGCGGTGTGGATCCCATTCTGTTATACGTAGCTGGCTATGTCTGCCCCCGCTCTCCAGTATTCTGGTTCTGGGGCGTGACAAACTATCTCTGTTGTGGAGCCGGTCGTGCGCTCGTCACCAAGTACGGTGTTGTGAAGTCGGTCGTGCACTTGTCCCCAAGCACGGTGTTGTAAAAAACTGCAAGCTCTCAATTAGCTTGTGCCTTAGTGGATTAACATCGAGCAAGAGTACTCGAGACTGGATTAGTCCTCTCAGAGTGATACCAGTATACATCGCTGTGTCACTGAGTTTGATCTCTCTATCTCTTACTATATTTATTTACTGTCTCTTATTCACTGTCAAAGTTATCTGTTTATAATTTTAAATTGGTGATTATTTTTTGTTGCACTCGTACTCACTCTATTCACCCCCCTCTAGAGGTGCTCAATGGTCCTACAATTGGTATCAGAGCAGGTTATATTCTAATATAACAAACCTCAGAGAGTATATATGGCAGCCGTGAAATCAATATTCAACGGTGAAGGGCAATCCACAAATAGACCTCCACTATTTGATGGTACAAACTATACCTAATGGAAAACACAGATGACATTCTTTTTAAAGTCTCTTGACTTTGATCTTTGGTCTATAGTAGCTGACGGTTATAAGAAATCGGCACCTACAGTAGTTGATGGCCTGCTTGTAGACAAGCCTCATGACAAATATACAGAGGCTAAAAAAGCAAAGGCTAGTCTAGATGCTCGTGCCATCAACGCACTGTTCTGTGCAATTGATAAAACAGAATTCAACAGAGTTTCAACCTGTAAGACGTCTCATGAGATTTAGAAACTTCTTGAGGTAACTCATGAAGGTACTTCATAAGTGAAGGAATCCAAAATCAGCAGACTAACACAGGAATATGAATCTTTTAGAATAAAATCCGGTGAGTCAATTACACAGACGTTCACTCGTTTCCTTGATATTACTAATCCTTTGCAATCTCTTGGTAAGGATTACAGTAATCACGAGAAGATCAGAAAAGTGCTACGGGCTCTAACCAAGAACTGGAACCCAAAGGCAACATCAATCATTGAAGAAAACGATCTCACCACCATGTCTCTGGAAACACTGATGGGCAAGCTCATGATCCATGAGCTTGATCTGCAAGAGTTTGAAGAAGCGACCCCAAAAGAAAATTCTATCGCCTTTAAAGCTCAAGCCAGAAAATCTACATGCAATGATTCTGAAGAAGAATCATCAAGTGGTGATGAACAAGTCCTACTAGTGAAAAACTTCAAAAAATTTCTAAAGTTTGAGAAATCAAACAGAAGGAAGAGAGATATCCAAAAAAGCAATGAAGATGAAACAATATACTTTGGATGCAAGAAATCAGGGCATATGAAGAAGGACTGTCCAACTTCGAAAAAAAATAGTCCATACGATAGATCAAGATCAAGCAGAAAAGCAACAACTAGTCGAAAGTATGCAAATACCAGTATCTGGCATGAAAGTGATGCCAGTGATACAGAGAAAGAAGACAGACCCTGCAAAAATGCCAATGTCTGTCTTATGGCTTTTGATAAGGTATCCTCAAACCCTTTGTATGATGATTTTACTTTCGATGAATTAGAAAATGCCTTCAGCGAACTACTTGAAGAACACAGAAATGTGCTTGACAAGTATAAGCAATCTCGAAAAGAAATTAAGGCATACACAACCGAAGTAGCTAGACTGTCTAGTCTCATTGAAGACATTAAAGAGACGTCTACTATCGGTAACACGGAAGAGATAGCCAAGCTTAAAGTAGACTATCATGAGGCTATCCTCAAAGTTGAAAAGAAAGAAAGAGACTATGTCAAAATATAAGAGTTATATGACATAGAGAAGAAGAAGCACTTAGTCAAAAAACAAAGATTCTTAGACATGACTGCTAAATATGAAGAGTCTTTTGCGGTTTCTAAAAAGTTAGAAATCAAGTTAGGCAAACAGGTAATACCTGTGACACAGCCTAAGTTTAGTCCTAATGCTAAGCATACACCTAAGAGGACTAAAACTCAGAAAGCACGAAAGAAACACGATTATCACCATGCTTTCACTTATAGGTTTTCAAAGAAACCAAATAGGTATGTCAACACAGATTCCACAAACACTATTTTAAAACTCACTTGCACATATTATGGTACTCATGGACACATATTACAGTATTGTTTAGCAAAAAAACTTGTTGACAATCGTACATTATTTTGGAGACCTAAGACTAATCAATATGGACCTTTCAGTACATAGGTACCAAAGGATTCATCTACTTATTTTGTAGGTGGACCCTCAACACTCTCATGCTAAAAGCAAGTGGATCATCGATAGTGGATATTCGCGGCACATGACTGGTGATGCATCTTTGTTCGCCACGCTATCGATGAAGAAAGAAGGATACGTCTCCTTCGTAAATAATCTGAGAGGTGATATCATTGGCAAAGGCACTGTTGGTATATCTCCTTATCCTGTAATAAAAGACGTTTGTCTAGTTACAGAATTAAAACATAACCTACTAAGCATAAGTTATTTGGCTGATAATGGTTATGGTATCAACTTTGTGAAAGACAAATGTACCATATACGATATGTCATCTGGTAATCCCGTATATGAAGGGATTAGAGAAGAAAATACTTATGTTTTCTTTCTAGAGAGTACTAATAATGTAGGAAGATGCCTAGTAGCTAATCTAGATGAAAGCTGGCTATGGCATATGAGACTAGGACATGCTAATATGGATACTATCTCACGACTGAGCACTAAGAAGCTGGTAAAAGGACTCCCTGAGATTTCATTCAAGAGAGATATGCTATGTGCTGACTGTGAAAATAACAAAGTACATAGGTCTACATTTAAATCCATCAACGTTGTAAGTACTTCTAGACCTTTGCAGTTGATACAGATGGATTTATTTGGTCCTAGTAGAGTCGCTAGTCTTGGCGGTAAGCTCTACGCATTTGTTATTGTTGATGATTTCTCTCGTTTTACTTGGGTTTACTTTTTATCAAACAAAAGTGATGCTATTTTTGAATTTCAGTTATTTTGTAAAAAGGTACAAAACGAAAAAGACTTCATGATTACTCGTATCTGAAGTAATCATGGGGGAAATTTGTAAATACTGATTTCAAAAAGTTTTGTGATGATAGTGGATACTACCACAAATTTTCTTGTCCTAGAACTCCTCAACAGAATGGTGTAGTGGAGCGGAAGAACCGTACTCTAAGCGAGATGGCTAGAGTCATGCTGAATCAGCATAATCTTCCTAAATATTTTTGGGCAGAAGCTATTAGCACAGCCTGTCATGTTTTAAATAGGGTGTTAATTCGACCCATCTTGAAGAAAACACCTTATGAACTTTGGTTCGGAAGGATTCCAAATATTTTATATTTTAAAGTTTTTGGATGTCGTTGTTTTATCCTGAACACCAAGGACAACTTGGGTAAGTTCGACTCTAAAGCAGATGAAGGGATATTTCTCGGATATGCTGCTAAGAGTAAGGGATGTAGAATTTTTAATAAAAGGTCTATGATTGTTGAAGAATCTATTAACGTTACTTTTGATGAGCTCAATAGTTACAGATCTAGCGACAGTGATGATGAAGGTGTACAAGCAAAAACTGATAAGAGTCCTATGGAAGATCTAACTCATAAATTTGAATCATTGAAGTTCTTACCAGATCATCCAGAGACACTCATTATAGGTGATGTATCAAAAGATGTAAGTACACGCTCCTCTCTTATAGATTCTGAAATAGCAGCAAATGTAGATTTTATTTCTCAAATAGAACCTAAGAATATAGAAGATGCCTTTAATGATGAGTTTTGGATTAATGCCATGCAAGAGGAACTTAATCAATTTGAGAGAAACCAAGTTTGGGAACTCGTTCCTAAACCTATTGGTCAATCGATAATTCGTACCAAATGGGTGTTCCAAAATAAACTAAGTAAAGATGGACAAGTTCTACACAACAAAGCACGTCTAGTGGCACAAGGTTATAATCAAAAAGAAGGTATTGATTATAACGAGACATATGCTCCTGTTGCTAGACTAGAAGCTATCTGCATGTTTTGTGCATTTACATGTTTTAATAATTTTAAATTATTTCAAATGGACGTAAAAAGTGCATTTTTGAACGGATTTCTAAAAGAAAAAGTTTTTATGAAACAACCCCTTGGCTTTAAAGATTTTCAAAAACCTGATCACGTCTTCAAGCTTAAGAAAGCACTCTATGGACTCAAACAGGCACCTCGTGCTTGGTATGAACGCCTAAGTGCCTTCTTACTTGATAATGGCTTTTCAAAAGGAAGAGTTGATACAACTTTGTTTATCAAATCTTTAGATGATGACATTCTTCTTGTACAAATATACATTGATGACATTATATTTGGTTCTACTAATGAAAAACTTTGTCAAGAGTTTGCTAAGTGTATGCAGAGTGAATTTGAGATAAGTATGATGGGAGAGCTGAACTTCTTCCTAGGACTCCAGATCAAACAACACTCAAATGGAACATTCATCAATCAAGCCAAATATACGAAGGATATACTGAAAAAGTACGACTTCGATAATGTAAAGCCTATTGGAACTCCAATGGCTACATCTACAAAGCTTGACACTGATGAAAGTGGAAAACCTGTCGACCAACATAAGTATCGAGGTATGATTGGTAGCTTATTATATTTAACTGCTAGTCGCCCTGATATTATGTTCAGTGTTTGCATTTATGTACGATACCAGGCAAATCCTAAGGAATCACACCTAAGTGCCGTTAAGCGTATCTTCCGATACCTTAAGGGAACTTCTACAGTCGGCTTTTGGTATCCTAAAACCAAATCCTTTGACCTGATAGGTTACTCGGATGCAGATTTTGCTGGATGCAAAGTAGACCGTAAAAGTACCAGTGGTATGTGTCATTTTCTAGGAAAGGCCTTAGTCTCATGGTTTAGCAAGAAACAAAATTCTGTAGCATTATCAACTACTGAGGCTGAGTATATCGCCGTAGGACGTTGCTGTGCTCAAATTTTGTAGATGAAGTAAACCCTAGAAGACTACAATCTGCACTACACTAAGATTCCTATTTACTGTGATAGCACTAGCACTATTAACTTGACTAAGAATCCTGTATGTCACTCACGCACAAAACACATCGAAATTCGTCATCACTTTTTACGTGAACACCAACAACACGGGCACATCTGCCTAGAGTTTATTGACACGGATCATCAACTAGCAGATATTTTTACAAAACTACTGGCTGAAGACCGATTTAACGTTATGCGGCTAGAGCTCGGCATACTTAAATTTTCAGATTCATAATGTAGTATGTTTATTAAATTTATTTTATAACTCGAAACTTTGTAATTTATTAACGAAAATTATTTTGGGTAAAAGCCGAAAGGGTCCTTCTGTCATACAGGTGTAAATAGCCTGAAGCGACACGGTGCACTAGTCTTCGGACTACCGCTAGCTGGGATCCGACCCCTACAGCTAACCCAAAGTAATAGAAGTTATTAAATGAAGAAGTACAATAGTTATAAATTTAAATTTTTAAACAAATACTGCATTTATGACATTGGGAATACAAGCAGCCGAACTCGGACCGAACTCTGACCGAGTTCGGTCGACGCTGTACGGATTTCCAGAACCGAATAGCCGGCCCTAGCTCTATATATTCCTCTCCTTCCTTTCACTTTCTTCATCCTTCTACCGAGAAATACCTACCAATACTCCAAAGAACTTCTCCTCCACCTTCCTTTCGAGCTTTTTCACGAGTCTAGTGGGCCATCCTCTCCACCATCTTTCTCCTCTTCGAAGGTATTCTATTCTTTTTTCCTTCTCATCTATGGCACCTAAACACCAAAAGAGAAAGGTTGATTCCACTCAAGCAGGATCATCCTCCTCTGACTATGTTTCCACAAATGTTTTTAGTCCAGCTAGACCTGCGGGATCTGATGATTACGATTCCGGTCACTTTCCCGATAGGGAATTTTTCGACCTTTGGTTTGACTCATTTTTTGGTCGCAAAATTTGTGCTGGGCACGTGTTAACTTTACCATCTTTTCTGAATATGCTCCCACTTTCAATCGTCTCAACTTTCGTGATTTTTTTGAAGTTGCTGAGAACATTTATGATAATGTTGTCCGTATGTTTTACTGCAATCTGCAAGTAAAAGATAACGGCAACTTCTATTCATGTATTGCTAGACAAGAACTAGAGTTCAATGCCACCGACATCACTGAATATTTTTATGTTCCTGATGTAGGTGAAGCTTTAGTGGACATTCATCATATTCAATTCCCTGAAGGTGTCACCTTTGATTCCTTCAAAGAACTTTTGTGCCATCCTAAACCTGTTCCTAGAAGAGTTTACTCCAAGCATCTAAATCAAAACTTCTATGAACTCCATAGGTTCATATTCTCTATTCTTCTTCCAAAGAAGGGATCCTCTGATGAGATTACCTTCCTGAAATTGTCAGCCATGTACCACATTCACTTTGGCATTCCATTTTCTGTTTCTAATACTATGATGGCATGGATGCTTAACTGCAGAAATACAGGACACAACCTTGTCTATCCTATGCATTTGGCTTCTATCTTTAGGAGGTTTGAAATCGATCTTCAAACCTGTCCTTACTCCTCCACTACCATCGAACTCAGTAGGTCTAGGTTATATCCTACTCCTCCTTTGCCTCCTGGTACTGAGCCTGTTCATGATGCTGACCCCAAGGCTCCTCCTACTGCTGCTGCTCCAGCCCCTGCTCTGGGTTTTGACCCTAGCTTCTATCAGTGCTTTGATAATTTCGTTGCCCTCTCATCGCAACGACATCAAGGCTATCTTGATTCAGAGTTCCGCTATATCACCCAGGCTCAGGTGTTGCGGAACAGTATTGCTAATCTTCACTGGAGTCTCTCTCATGACCCCTCACATCCAGTTACCATACTTCACCACCCTAGCTTCCCTGGACCCAGGTTCGACGATGAGATGACATTTCCTCACTTCGATCCTACTGCTGCATATTTTCTACCGGATGCTCCTAGAGGTGACGATACTCCGATGTGATGAAGACTAGAGCTGTAAAAATGGGATAAGCCCGTTGGGCCGGTCCGCCCTGCTTGCTAAAAAGGTGGGTTGGGTCGAGAATTTAGGAGCCCGCCAAACAGACGGGCCTAGGTGGCCCGCCCCGCATCGGGCTAGCCCGCGGGCCAAGTGGGTTGGCCCGTCGTCTATTTTTTCATTTAGCACATATATGAGATATGTATAATAAATGATAAAAATTCTCATTTAATGCAAGTAATGACGAATAAAATATTAAATTTCATCATTTATTTACATGAATGAAGGAGTTTTAAAGAAATATCTACTATTATAATGTTTCTTGTATTTTACTTGTAGTTTGATGCATATGAGAGTGGTAGAAAATATTATATATATAATTTTTTTTCCTTTTAAGAAACTAAAACAAATTAAAAAATTAAAAAAAATTAAGCGGGCCGACCCGTCTAGCCCGCGGCCCGCCGGTGGATTGTGCTGGGTTAGAATTTTTTCAGCCCGCCAAAATGGTGGGTCGGCCCATCCCGTCCGGCCAAATGGTGGGTTATGGTGGATTACGGGCCGGCCAGCCCCGTCGGCCCGTCTTGACAGCTCTAATAAGGATTTGAGCTAGTGGATTTTGGATAGAGTCTGATAGATGATGATCTTATGTAGTTTTTTTATGTCTAAACTTTACAGTTAGACATTTATTAGCAGATTGTGACGGTTATATCTTTCTTTTAGTATGACATTTCAGCATTCCACTACTCGTTATTTCTTTCATGCACTTGTTATTTGTGGCAATTTTGTTATTTATGGTTATCTCTCTTGTATTACTTTGTCTATTTGATGAACATTGTTGGCTTCACACATTACGGAGGAGCCAAAACCCTTTTTTCATTGACAAAGGGGGAGAAAGAGCGCAATACCAAAATCAACAATCAAAGAAAGAAAGAATACCAAAACCATTTTTTCCCAGGTACTTTTATTTGTTCTATTTAGATATATTTTGGTATAGACTCAAGTTTGTCAATTATCAAAATAGGAGAGATTGTTGACCCATTTTATGGTCATACCCGATTTTAATAATCGACATAAACTTAAGTCAATACACAAAATATACGAACTGCTGCTAATCATTTTAGGTATTGTGAAATCAATATCAACAAGCGTACTACTACATCAGCAAGCACGTAAATCATCATTCTGAAGCTTATTTTCATTGAAATCTAGTCTGAGTCATTTTATAATTTATTATGTATTTTATCTTTATTGAGTCTAGGATATAAATTGTAAGATCGACCGGATAATACTGGCTTAGGTTAATCATAGTCCACTTTCCTATACAGCCTACCTATCTATAGTCCACCTACCTAAAATTTTATTTCCATTCTATAACAGAATTTGACAAATGTCTTACATTTTTACTGAGACAGAACTCAAACCGAGTTCGGCCCTAGTTCGGTCAGTTTGAATTTAAATATTTGTTTCCTCCAAATCTGCATGCAACGTTCATTTGTGAAATTTTTACAACAGAACTCTGCCTGAATTCTGCCCGAGTTTGGTCCTCGAAAACACCTATAAATAGAAAAGAATTTCTCATTCCAAATCACTCAATCAATTTCATCTTCTCTTCTCTCTTCAATAAGTGTTTTCATCTGATCAAAAGCTTTCATATCACACCTACACTTCTCTTAGCCAAAAGCCAGTAATATTTATTCGATCTAGAGTCTTTTGGTTCTCAAGAGTTGTAAAGAGGTTGTTCAAAGTACAGAAACTATCTCTGTTGTGGAGCCGGTCGTGCGCTCGTCACCAAGTACGGTATTGTGAAGTCGGTCGTGCACTTGTCACCAAGCACGGGCCATAGTTATCTGTTTATAATTTTAAATTGGTGATTATTTTTCGCTGCACTCGTACTCACTTTATTCATCCCCCTCTAGAGATGCTCAACGGTCCTACAGATGAGACTTATGTGCATATAGAAAAACTTATGAAGCTGTGTTTCGGGATACAGGAGTCACTGTGTTATAGGCAACAAGTAGGCTTGTGCTTCAGGTTGGAGAGGTTACTGTGCTTTTGGAGCAACATGCTGACTTGTATTGGTTGTGATGGGAGTTCCCAAGTTACTTGTAGAGAAGTGACTTAAGCTTATGATCCGGAGCAGATGACTGTACCATGGGAATGGAGATGGTGTAAGCATATTACCATCATGTGCCTCATACGGATACAGGTAAGTAGCTGTGCCTCCGAACAGTGAAGGCGTTGGCTGCGAAGGGAAGGGTATGATACCCTTGCGCGTCTGAGATTGGCGCAGGCAGGTAGCTGCACCTCTGGAGTGAAGACACTGGCTTCTGAAGTAAAAGAAGGGGAGGGGACCTACCACCATCTTGCTTCTGAGGTTGGCGTAGACAGGTGGTTGCGCATCTAGCTTGAAGGCTTTAACTTCTGAAGCAGCAATAAATATTCGCTCTTTAAGGAACTTCCCTCTTAATTGCCACCGTAATATGGGGAATTCCAAGGGTCTAAGACTAACATTCAAAGTGCTGAGTCTTAGATTCGTCCCACTAATGTGGGAAATCTGACCGTCGATCATGTGGCGTGCGCTCTAGGCCATTCTCGGTCCTATAAAAGGGGAAGTTCTCCTCTGAAGAGTCGTTGTCTTCTTCTCGACATCCTTCACCACCATGCGAGATCCAAACTTAACTTTGAGCGGCGATCGACCTTGTGTAAGTTGGCTGCTGGTTGAGGCTTTTCTCGTTTGTAGGAGCCATGTTCTTGTAGAAGAACTCTGTGTAGAAAGAGCCATCGCTGCCCTTGAAAAGTATGCATCCTTCTTAGGGAGTTCGATTATGAGCGACGTCTGAGGGCTCTGGGAGGTCCTGATGACATGGGCTGTAGGCGAATAGCCAACCCGAAGAACCACGGGTTGTGCTATGCCCTTCCCATTCAGAGCTTTGTGACCTGCTGTGCCTTTTGGAAGCTCGGGCCAATGGCTGCTTCAGAGAGCTGCTTTCCTTGGCCAAGTAACTGATACGCTTCTAAGAGACTGCACCCACAAGAAAGTCAGAACATGCTTCGATGGAGATCAATCTTCCAGCGTGCGTGTCGAGAAGAAGGAAGGTTGCGCTTCGACGAAGATTGCATCCCTTGTAGATACCTCTAGGCTCTGTCGAATCTGTAATAGATCCTTTGTAGAAGAACAGAATTAGTCCCTTATGTATAGTCCTGATGTGTCCATACTAGACTTTGGTAGACATGACAATAAAGGGACTTCTCTCCATACCTTCTGTTTTGTCTTTTAGCACTGAGCCTCAATCTTTTGTATCTTCTGCGCTTTGGCGAAGGGATGTCTTCAGTTGAGATTTTTCATGCTTCTACAGAGGGTAAGAGAATGAGGTGAGGGTTCAGGCCATAGCAGTGGCCTGGGCTAGTAGCAATAGGAGTAGTAGCTACTGCACTAGCAGTAGAGGAAGGTAGCAGTAGGCAGCAATTGGCAACATTGGTCTTAGGCCATGTTGGCCTTAGCCTCAGGTAGTAGCAACCAGCAGCACTAGCAGTGGTTACAGCAGAGATAGCAGCAGTAGGAGTAGATGAAAGCTTAGCTTGGCTTGACTTGTATATGGGGCTAGATTGAGGGTTCAGAGAATGGTAGGTAATGTGGAGTAGCAAGAGTTAGTGTCTCCTTGAGTGTATCAGTTAATAGAGGGGAAATAGGTTGTATAGGATATTGGTTAGTGTGAGTTTGGTTAGTTAGTTAGAGTCTTGTGTTAGGTTAAGATAGTTGTATTTGTTAGTATCAGAGTTTTAGAGTTGTGAGTGTGGGGAGAGAGTGTATCATGAGGTATGTATGTATGTAGGTTTAATGAATGAATGTGTGTAATTATGTATGTATGATTATATACCTTTACCATAACTGTCACTCAATACACACACACACATACCTTTATACAAGTTACCCTTCCCTCCTTAATATATATATATATATATATATATATATATATATATATATATATATATATATATATATATATATATATATCATGGTATATATAATGAATGTTAGATTTAGATAATATACAATATATGTACAAATGGTATACCTACATATATAGCTTATATATATTATATAAAATATATATATATATATATATATATATATATATATATATATATATATATATATATATATATATATATATATATATATATATGTAGGTATACCATTTGTAGGTATACCATTTGTACATATATTGTATATTATCTAAATCTAACATTCATTATATATACCATGATATATATATATATATATATATATATATATATATATATATATATATATATATATATATATATATATATATATATATATTATTATATAGTATGTAGTTGGTATATATGTATGTGGCATATGCCTAAGAGACTATGTTAGCTAGGTTATATTGCCTTAGTAACCTATTATAGTGAGATAACATATAGTTTGACCTAGATATTGACCAATGGTCTAGGATTGACCTTGGTTGACTGCAGAGTTGACTAAACCATAGATGTTGACCAAGTTTGACTTGTTGACCAAGTTTGACTATTTGACTGGAGTTTGACCAAGAGTTGACTTTGACCTAGATTGATCTAGATTCATGTAGAATGTATTGTTAACTTCAATTATTACCTTCTTGATTACATCATAACCTGTGTGCTTTATTTAGGACTCAGACACCTCAGTTCAGACATCTATTTTTACAGTCACTCAGGATCTCAGGCGAGTACATGCTCTGATCATTTTCATACTTGCTAGAACTTATATTCATGCTTTAGATAAATTACTTGATGCTGTTACGTTGTTATCTCGGACTTGTACCCTATGGATCTTGTCATGCGATGTTATCCCCCTCGGGTTCATCAAATACATCTTGTCATGTGCTTTTCACGAACATCTTGTATTTCTTGTACACCCCTATTCATGTATACTCTTGTACAATCTTGTACTCTTATGATCACATGAGCCTCATGAATAAAAATCTCTTGTACAGGTAACGTAACTTGATTGGATCCTTGTGTATTGATTGGGGAGGGTTAGTAGAAAATGGTTATGTGATCAAATCCCATCTTGTATAAATATTGTGTATGTCCATTATACAGTCCTATTTTATTATAACCTAACCTATTTACATAACCATCTTGTGCTCTAAACACTTATATTACTTATAGTTCTTATTTCATATACAAACTGTCTCTTGTACTCATATTTGTCTATTTATACTGTTCTTGTACATGTCTTATAGTTTTTATTATAGTTTACTCTACTGCTTATTTTATATATTTTGTCATGATATGATCTTGTTTCTGTGTTATGTATTCGCTCATGTCCAGACTGGACCTATTGAAAATATTACAGATGATACTGAGGACTTCTGCACAACCTATTATGGAGCCCATCTAGACGACACATGTGAGTTGGACCCACATGAGGATCCAGCTCTAGCTGAGGACATCACCCCTATTGCCTAGGCTAGATTAGCTAGGCTTTATCTTATTTCATTATGTTATTTGTATTGACTTTTGAGTTGTATTATTTCTGGATGTTTGAGATGTTCTGTCGTTTAGACACTTAGACTTATTTCTTTCTGTTGTTTATTCTCTTTTGAGATTTCATATCTATCATATCATGTTATTTCCATCTTTAGAATTGTGATTGAGTTGTACCTTCTATGATTTGGCCTCCGTTTGGAGAGTATATCATATTGTGGTTAGTTGTGACAATGACCTAGAACAGCGTTCTACTGCCGACACTGTGGCGTAGGCTGGACGTACCCACTTCTCATGCCCCTACACTGGGTACGGGTCGTGACAGTTAGCAACTTCTAACAAATAGAAAACATATATATTGTCTTCTCTGATACCTTCATAGATAGTACTACCAGTTGAGTTATCAACTATAGTACATTTGTCTTTGACGAAGTTAATACCATAACCATGGTCAGCTAAATGGCTTATGCTGAGCAGATTATGTTTTTACTCGGTAACTAAACAGACATCTTTAATCACAGGGTAGGGGCCTTACCAATATTTTTGATACCAATTATGTACCATTTCAAATTATTATCGAAGGAAACGTATTCTTTTTTCTTCTTCGATAGTGTTGCGAATAATGAAGCATCACAGGTCATGTGCCGTGAGCAACCGCTGTCGAGGATCCATTTGCTTCTAGCATGTGAAGGGTGTTTCACCTACAAAAGAATTTGCAGATGAAAACTTTGGTACCCATTTCTTGTAGGGTCTTGGAATGTTAGTTTTTGGTATCCATGCACAAATCTTCAAATCAACAAGCTTTCTAACTCTACATGCAGAAGAAATATGACCAATGGTGCCACAATAGTGCATCTAGAATGTTGAGTGTTGAATACAGTGTGTTGTGCATTGTTGGTAGGTCTAAGTTTTCTAGTGTAAAAGAATGCATGCCTATTTGTCTTTTTGGGCAAAGGTTTGGTTTGGTTAGGTCTGATAGTGTTGGGTTTGACCGTGTTTCGATGATTCGGTAAGTGACACGTGTTAGGGTAGGAAGCAGCAACTTCAGGCTGTTTTCCTAACCTAATTTCTATCTTTTTGGAGGTGTCATGTAACAAGCTATATTTAGCAGTGAGTGCATCATTTCTAATAATAGCTTGTTGGAGACTTTTCTTCTCTTTAAGTTAGTCTTCCTCTAATTGGGTAATGGTTTTGTCCTTCTCTTCGGATAGTCTTTGGGTCTCGTGTAATAACATCTTAACAGAAGAAAGCTCACCTACCACACAAGAACTATTACTACTTCTAACCTCATCTAGTAGGTCAGTAAGTTTTCCTATTTCACCTTTGTACTCTTTGAGTACCTTCTTAGAGGTCTGGTATTTACTATGCACTCTTCTGTAATCCCCTAAGAGGTCAGTAGTAAAGGCTTCTCCTAGTTGCTCAAAGGTAAAATCATCATAAGTATCAAACGGGGGGTTAGTGGTTACCTGATCGTAAGCCATCAAACATATATTTGTAGCGTCATCTGATTGTTCATCTTCTGAGTTGCTGGCTTCACTTTCATGCCATATGCTTGTATTGGTATATCTTCGGGATATAGTTTTCTTCACGTAGCCTTTGTCATATTTGCTGCTCTTTCTGGTTGATGATGATGATGTTGGACAGCCCTTCTTCATGTGTCCTTTCTTTTTACAGCCATAGCAGACATGATCTTCTTCGTTGTTATTGTTGCTGTTGTTGCTGTTGTAGTCCTTCATTCTTCTGTTGAATCTCATGAACTTCTTAAATTTTCTCACTATAAGAGCTTGATCCTCAGTGTCAGAGTCACTGTCATCGAAATTATCTTCGACAGCTATTCTATGTTGAGATTTGAAAGCGATCGACTTCTCTGACTTGTCTTTTGGTGTAGCATCTTCAAAGTCTTGAAGTTCCAGCTCGTGAGTGAGTAGCTTACCGATGAGTGTTTCAATAGACATGGTTGTAAGGTCGTTCCCTTACAGAGGATTTACAATACCCAGGAATCTCGTAAACATCTGGGTGACAGATTCGTTTGGCTTCATCTTGAATGCCTCATACTCCTGAGTAAGTCTATTGATCTTTGACTCCTTGACTTGTGTTGTTCCTTCGTGGGTTACTTCAAAAAGTTTTTACGCTTCATTTGATGTTGTGCATGTAGACACCATATTAAATTCAGTCCTGTCTAAAGTATAAAATAAAGAGTTAATAGCACGTGCGTCAAGACTGGCCTTTTTCTTTTCATCCTCAGTATATTTATCCTGGGATTTTTCAACCAAAACATCTTCAACAAGAATACAAGGAGGATTTTTGTAGCCATCAATAACTATAGACCATAAGTCAAAATCTAGATATTTTAAGAAAAAACTCATCCGTGTTTTCCAATAGGTGTAATTTGTACCGTCAAACAGTAGAGGTCTGTTTGTGGCTTGGCCTTCACTTGTGAACTTCACAGTTACCATGTGTTGTGCTGTGATCTATGTAACAGTTAAAAATAATAAAAAATATAACTACAATGTTACCTTGCTTTACCTGTATAATCCGCTCTGAAACCAAATACAGGAACGAATCGTAAAGCGAATACTCTAGAGGGGGAGTGAATAGAGTAGGCAGCGGAATATTACTAATTTAAAAAGTTAGTAGTAAGATCACAGAGAAATATCACAAGTAAATAAATTTAAAAGCAGACATTAGAAAGCAAACGCAAAGACGGCGATGTATACTGGTTTTTCTCTTGTGAGGACTATTCCAGTCGGAAGAACTCTAGCTCCCAGTTGAATCCACTATTGAAAAATACTGCAAGTTTTGATACGAACTCCTTGCAACTTCTACAAACATGAGCTTTGATCCGAAGTACTCGACCAACTTCAGTTATGAAGTGTATTTCTTCAATCAAGCCTCTAATTACAATTGCTCTTAAGCTTCTAGACCGTACCGCACTGGCAAATCGATTAGAGAATTGTAACTGGCTTGGGATTTTAAAATTAAAGCTTAGAACACTTTGGAAGAGAATAGTAGGCTTTAGAGAGAAGAGATGAAAGTGAATGAGTGAGTTGAAATGATCGAAATCTGTCTCTATTTATAGCTTTTCCAAAGGCAGAACTCTGTCAGAATTCGGGCAGAACTCTATGAGAAAATCTCGACAAGATCCGTAACTGCAGGAGGACCAAGTTCAAAAAACAACGTTCCCTAGCCGAACTCTAGCCGAACTCGGGCCGAGTTCTGTCATCTAGGCTCTGGACTAATTTAAAGACAAGCTTCTTGAACTGGAACTCTACGATCCAATCTGGACCACTGCTTATGGCATCCGTCCCAATCCTAATCTATTCTTGGCTCTGGTGGAACGGTATAATGACAGAACTTGCACCTTCATGACTCCTCATGGAGAGATTGGCTTTGCGCTTCACGAGATGCAATATATTTCTCATTTACTACTGGGTGAAAACCCATACGAAGAATACGTACCGATGAATGAAGAGCTAAATACTTTAGCCAAAGAGAATCCACAGATGGTAGCCGTCTTCGAGGAACTTTTGTTCCACTTCATGATTTATACCCTCTATTATAAAAGTGCTGCAAAAGGGACATGCTATATGACTATGTGGCTGTCGTACTTATTTCTGGGCCATATTCAAGAAGACAAGATCAATGAGAGTCAAGCTTGTGAACCTTATTTCTTCAAACCGCTTGACCGCAGTACTGTTGAAAAGTTGATGGAAAAATCCAGATATTTCGACAAAATACTGAATAAAGATTGGCATCCATTTACCGCCGGTGCTACTATTGAGAGCTACCTCATGCAAGGTTACCGACCCATGTCTCGAGAAGCTATTTTAGCGGGTTTCCTTTCCTTGTGGATACGACGGTTCGTGGTTCCTGGAGCCAGTGCCATCGACAGATTCCACCGAGGCGTACTATTTACGACTGTGCATCTAGTATTTGGCTACAAGATGGATATTCTTTCGACGATGACTTGTCGATTGAATGCAGGTTTGCATTTTTTTGTCGACAATATGATGAATGATACCAGCACTCGAGACACATTTTCTCTTACCGAGATGCCTTATACCTATCTGTTCGGGTGGCTGTTGTTGCATCATCCCAGTCTGATGGACCCGACTATGGGTACTGTTGGAGGAGACTTCATCAGGCATTACGCCACCACTCGATGGAGCATAAACACCCTTTCAGAGTGTAGAAGGGCTTTGAACATGGTTTTGGATGGAGATTCCACTACGTCCCTCCTCTTCCGGGATGTGAGAATCTTCCACCTCAGCTCATGGACTTAGAACCTATGACACTCCGTCTAACTCCACCGAGTTTTATGTGGCTGAAGATGATCCGACCCTCCCACCTAGTGTATCGATTCGAGGGTGAATGCTTTCTGGAGCCATATTTACCAAGCCGATTCGCTCGAAAGTTCGGCTATGATCAAATGCACGTGGGGAATGTCACCACCTGCTTACAAGCCAAAGGTTATTTGATAGATGGGGCCAGAGCCTAGAGGTACTATAATGCAAGAGGTACCAAGGCTGTATTCACCATGCCCTCTGCTACACTTGAAATAGGTTCGTATATGTTATATACGTATGCAAATTTTTATACTTCAGCCAATACTTTTTTCGAAAGTTCAACTTGGCTGATAGTTTTGCAAGCGCCAGATGGACACAATCGGGGATTCATACTATACGAGAATTTAGAGATGCGAAAGACCATGACCCTACTGATGAACCTCTAGATGCTACTCTTGTTGGTTTTTTTGATGAAGTGAATAAACCATTGGATATCTTACTTAAGAAGTGAAAGGAGAAGTCTCCCACGAAGGGGCCTAGTAAAAGGCAAAAGATCGGAGAACCTGTTGGCCCATTGGTCATGGTCAAACCTGATTTTAATAATTGATCAAACTCTGTCTCAATATAAGGGCTACTCAAGTTTATTTGGACTCTTGGACACTGCCAGAGAACTGCTACCCATTCTGTTCAAGATCGAAGCTGTGTTTGCCACTCGAGTCTGTATTTACTTTATGCAATGTATTTTTTATATTTCTTGAGTCTAGAAATACATTGTACACCGAGTCGTACTGGCAAATAGGCTATCCTAAAAATATTTTCAAAATATCCCATGTTTTGAAAAACAATCCCCTATTTACAAAAAGCTTCTAACTGCTTAAAACAATTTCAAAATTCCCAAAAATTATTTTTGCAAAAATCTAACAAAACCTACAACACAGTTCCGGTGCTTCATCTCTGGATTCATCAAGCCTGTCAATCTCATGGCTTGATCTGGATATTTTCTCTAAGCCTTAGCAAATATATTTGCAAAAAAGGGAATTCTGACGGGAATCAACAGGGATGAATCTTCAGGAGGCACGCAACTCGGTTTTAAGCCACTCAGGTGGGAACTGAATCTCTCCGAATGGCTGTAGAACATGTCTTTATTCTTGGGACCCAATTTATGGCATATTTTACCAACCCTGGCCTGTTGGATTGGAGTCAAGTCCCATGCCATCCGTCGAGGAGAACTGGAATGAGCATATCGAGATAGAGATAAGTGTCTCGACATCTCTGTGAGATGCATCAGCATGTCTCTGCTTCGATAAATCCTGTCCTCTCGCTTTGATTTGCGCTGAGCTATTTTCTTGATGGAATCTCCAAATAAAAAAGCTGGTTTCTTGTGAGGGACTTGGTCTAAACTTATGAGGGGTTCTCCATTTATCAAAAATAATAAAGTCCTATCCTCTTAAGATACTAGCATTGTTCTTTTGGATTCTGGAAGATCATATTGAGGACATGGGACATGAGACAAATCCTCTTGGTATTTCGATACTCGAAAAGCTGAAGCCAGTCTCTCAGCATCGGGGTCTTCTCTGAGATCAGCTGCAAAAGAAGAAACATAGTTTAGAAACATGAAAGATCTAATTGCAAACTTTGCACAAAAATATTCAATTTGCACAAACCAACGCAAATTGTGCGAGCACAATGGCTCTTGAGTGGCGCATGATCAAATATCTTAAGTCAATGACTTATGACAAAATTGTTTTGTTACTTTGGCATAAGATATGACAATCCATCAAAGTGTTGCACATAAACAACAGTTTAAAGCGTTGTGCGTAAGACAGTTCAAAACTTGCACGAGGTCAGTTTTACACAGGATCTAGATGGCACCAGTTCATAGGTTGTGCAAGAGCTGCTCGGCGCAAGTGTGTTTTTGTGCGAGTTTATTTTTTGCACACAACACAATTTGTAAAGACAAAGAGTGTATGCTATGACACGGCCAACACTCTAAAAAGAGGAAGCATGGGTTGTGAAGTGCGCAGGGTTAACCAAAGCTCTAAAAAGATATGGTTGACACTGGCACGTTGTGCTGCCATCAAATGGCATCCAAAATCAGTCATTTTAGCTGTGGGTTCGCCCTTTCGACTCTCGCCGATGGTAGCGCGTACTGAGGCACCCTCAATTGTGAGGCACGCGATGAAGGCTCGGCGACCCCCTTGCCCTTATCAGTAGCAGATCTTCTCGGTGCCATTGATGGTCGGAAGAGCTTCTAAGGTTGGGAAGAAGAATGCAAAGAGTTGGAGAGAAAATAACTTTTCAGTAAAAGTAAATTTTCCCTCTTAAATAGCTATTTATAGCCTATGGCGACTTTTTTAACCGTTGCGCAACCTACATGCAAAACTCGGATCAGTTACAACAATATCCTACGCCAGTCATACAAATCACTTCTAATTCAAAGTATTTTAAATTTTGAAAATTTTCAAATTTGAAAACTTTGAAGGGGTCTTGTAGGAGCTCAAAAATAATTAGGCGCTACTTATAAGGGGGCGTCAGGATTCATAATGGCGCTGGTCACTGGGTTGTGCAAGGCTTTGGTGGCGCTAGGGTCAGGTGGTGCGTGCACCATGTGGCAAGCCGTACGAGAAGCTGTAACAGTCGCAATGATGACTAACAGCTCGTCAGTCAAAGAAAATCTCTTCGAATCCTGGGAAGTACGGCGCTCGAGAAGACTGTGTTAGCTTTGTAATAAATGTTGACGGCTAGCTCGCACCAGCTATCAAGTGGCGCGAGGTAGTTAATGATGACAGAATTGACAGACTAATTAGGAGGCACCAGTTATCAAATTGGGCCTGGCACCACCTATCAAACTGGTGCCACCTAATCAATTTTCATCCAAAAGTCAGATGATGTGGCGCGCATGCCACTAATCTCGAAGAACGTATCTACTACACTGCCCACAACTACGCATATCTCTATCACAGAATGCCACATGTCCTTAGCAGTTCGAGTAATCGTTCACGCAACTGGATGAATAGCGTGCAAAACGCAGTACGTGCCACCCAGAATAACTACTTGATAGTTATTTTAAAACTCTATAAATAGAGTTTCTAATCAGTTCTAAAGCATCACTAATGATCATAATCTTCTGACAAATTGTTGCTGCATTCTCCAGAGGCTCGTGTCTTCGATGTCACATCGTCCAAGGGATAAAGTGATCGTCTTCTGATCAGATTTCTACAGTTGTACTTCCCCAAAAATCAATTGTACTCTTGTACTTTCTTTTTTTTAGTTTATAGATCAAACTTTTGTTTTGATCATCCTTGAACAATTTCGATCATGACTAGACTCCTTTTATTATATTTTGATCGAGTCAATTCGTATCCTTTCCTAGGTTTGATTCTATAATCATATCTAAACAGTTTTGCTTAACTAATTGATCGTTCCTAAACAAATTTGATCACGACTAAACTCTCTTGACTATAATCATAATTGTGCATATATTTCAAATCAATTATTGCTAATGTTATTTTTTTTCATTCCATTTTAATCAGGCCTATATAATTGACGGTGTTAAAACGATTTTGATCTGGATCATCCTTAACGACTTCCTGGACGCAACTATACTTTTGATTATATTCCAATCAAGCAAATTCACATATCTTCTTAGTTTTGACTCGATAATCGTGCCTACATAATCTTTCCTAGATGCTTGAATCGAGTTAATCGTGCCACACAAATGAATCTTGATCGTCTCTAAAAATGATTTGGGTTATAACTAAAGTATTTGACCATAATCGTAATCGTGCCTATGCATCAACCCTATTATCGCAAATGCTAGATTTTATTTTTGCCGTGATCATGACTATTTTAGTCATGATCATGCTCGTGTCAACTTGTTTTGATCATACTGGGATGACTTGCATGATTAGTTTTGATCGTGCCTGCATCTTAGTTATATCTAAGTGATTTTTTTCCATGTTTAGGCTTAGTCTAAATTTTGATCGCTAACCATATTTATACAATCCCAGCAGTAGTAATCTTGCCTAATGGCTTTTTCTTGTTTAGCTAATACTATTTCGATATATCATTAAACCATTGTAACTAAGCCCTCTGGACCATATTTTAATCAGGCCACGTGGTGTCTTTCTTTAAAGTTCGATTCTATTCACGAATCTAACGCGTGTGGATCATTGATCATATAAATTCTTGATTATGTTCTTAATCATGACTAATCGTGCCCTTCGAAATTCCAAAGAAAAAAAATTTCTAAGGTGGGTAGAGCCTTCGATTGACAAACTACCCTTGAAGTTATTGTTAGCTTTTGTGTTAAATTTTTTTCAAAACCACAATCTAGGATTGCAACACCAAACCGTACCTGTTTAACCCTTTTCATTTCCACTATAGTCGATCAAGGTTTTATTAAAGTATTCTTCTTTTCTATCCATTTGTTTGAACAATATTCTTTTATCTTTATCCGCCGACCAATCTAGTCCGTCTATCCTAGTAGTCTTTAAATTCGAGGACGAATTTATTTCTAAGGTGGATAGATTTGTGAGCCCACTTCCCGAATTTAAAAAGTTTTTATATATATATTTTAATTTTTATTCTAAATACTTCTAGCTAGAAAAATAATTTTTTTCCTTTTAAAACTTATTGTAAATAAATTTTGATTAAACGAAAGATTTTGTCAAGTTATTAAACTAATTTTGTATTTGTAGGAAAGTATTCTAGGATTGTTTTACCAATTATTATTTAAAATAATTGCACTAGTAAAATTATTTATTTTATTACAGTCAATCATTTTTAAAGATTTAATTTCATGATTTCTGTTTAAAATCCAGTTTGATAATACTTAGATATTCTTAAAATTTCTATTATGATTAAACCTTCATTTAGATTTGATTCATAATGATATTCTTTAAATTGTTTAATAGAAATTAACATTATTAATTTGAATTTATATGATCAAGGTAAATGTTATTTGAATTATTTTAGTAATCAATTATTCGATTAAGATTTCAACTAATCGATATCATCGGGTATATTAAAATATATATATATATATATATATATAAATATTAAATATTATTAAATATTATTAAATATCAAAAAAAAAAAAAAAAAAAAAAAAATATATATATATATTAAATATTATTTGATAGTGATTAGGTTAGTTTTCTTTTAAATTCTTAGTTGATTAAATTGAGGAAAAAGGTTATCTAATCCAAACCCTAACCCTTATCAAGATAGGAGTTCGACTCCTATATAAGGAACTCTCTTTTATTTTATTTATCAAAGCCACAATATCTCAAATTCCCCATAAACCCTAATTTCGTTGTCACCGTGTCACCGTTCCCTGTCCATTGCTTTGCCCCGACCACCACCAGGCGTACAACCAAGCCGTGCGCCTCTTTTCCAGTCCCCGTCTTCGACCAAACCGAACATCATTCACCACCATCATCATCTCTATCGCCGTCCCTGCCGCCTAGCCAGCGGTGCCACCGCAACCATCGACATCCACCACCTCCACCTGCGCGCTGACCATGCCATGCCCGGAGCCGAATAGCACCGACCGGCGCCGCCCGTGCGTCACCGCTGTCTCCACCTTGGGTCGAAGCCCCTCTCCGGCGAAGACCCGACCATCCTCTCTTCCTCCTTTATAGTAACTCTCTTCTCTCTCTTTCTAATTCTAAGTTCACTTTCTTTCTGTTCTAGAAAACATAACAGATATAATGTTGGGCCCTAAATGCCCTACATTGGACTGGGCCAATAGCATTGGGTTTCTATCATTTAGTTGGTTTTAGGAAAAATTGGTAAATAAATATTTTAATTATATGAAACAAGTTTATACCATAATGGACCTTCATATATATGTGAAATAATATACTGGGCTTCAAGCCCTATAGTTTTATTTGATATTAGTAATTTCGTGTGAGTTTTCTTATTTTTGATGAATATTTTCTCAAATTACCATTAAAGATTTAATAGCTTTATATGATAGATATTTTACATAAAAGGGTTTAATACCTATTGTGTTTCAAAATAAATGTGTAGAATGTATTTTATTAAACTGTATCTCATAATAAATAGTTAGTTTTGGACTGATATAAGCTTAATATTATTTTGGATTATTTTATATATAAGCTACTTTTGGTTCTAAAACTATTTTGGTGTTATGGGCCTTCATACCTACAAATATACATATTTTCAAGATAAAACGTATTTTGGTATTCCAATTGATTATGGGCTTTATATGTATATATGCGTGTACTTTTACAAACTATATAAAGTGTATTTTAATAAAGAGATTATAAATAGTATTTTCTTAAAAAGGTATTAAACCATCTATATTTCTAAATATGTTTCTAGATGATATATATATATAATATTTTCTAAACAAATTTCTTAAGTTATATATATTGGGATGGAAGGAATAACTTTTCTTATATTGAAATTCTCTTCTAGATTATACTTGATCGTGGCTAATCGTATTCCTATTTCTTTTGCCAACTTTGGACTCCTTCACATCGACCCTAGCCAATGTGGCTAATCTGTACCAACGGGATCGTCGGTTTCACCAGCAAAGGACCCCAGGCGAGTACAGTTTATTGTCTGTTTTCAATATTGACTTTCACTATATTTCACTGTTGGCCATTGGTTATGTGGTTTTGTCATTTTATATTCTATTATAAATTATTGAGTCGGAAATGAGAAGTACCAAGGATGTGTGATCCGACCGTAGACATTGTTTATTTTCATGCAAGTAGACCTTGTAGACATTGTTTAATTTCATGCAAGTATACCTCGTAGACATTGTTTAATTTTTGCAAGTAGACCTCGTAGACATTGTTTATTTTCATGCAAGTAGACCTCGTAGACCTCGCGGTGTAGTGTCCCAGACTGATCACATATCAAAGGTACTTCTAACAGTTGGGAAGGTATTTTAGTTTATTTATTTGCTGTTGATTGTCCGTCTTTTCTCACGTCTTTTCCGTTTATTTTCAAAACATATAATTGATGTCTAACCTCTGTCTTATAGTCATTTTCATATATTGAAACTGCATTCAATGAATTGTACTCGTTCCATTCCTAACTGGAAACCAATATTTTTTTCAGGTTAGCTATGGCCTCACTTAGCATTGGGAGATACGGGTGTACTTGCCGGCCAGACCTAGAGATTAGTTAGATAGTTGAGTATTTAATTCAATTGTTCTTTACAAATTGTGAGACCATGTACCGAGTATCAAATGTAAATCTTTGAAATTGTAATTTAACTTAGTTATTGTGAATGAGCAATATATGTTATATTTTGTGATTTGAGCCTCTTGACCATGACAGCGTTCTACCGCCGACTCTGCGGCGTAGGCTGGCTTGGACATGTCTCGTATCCGAAATGCGGGTGCGGGTCGTGACACTCTAGTATTGTTATTGACATTGATTATGTTGCAATGGCATATTGATTATTTATTTCCAATAGTTGATGAAATATGTGGAGCACGTCTAATGTACTTGCCTTTGACTAATTTTTAAGAGGGGACTAAAATTTATCAAAGTTGCCCATTTATTGGATAAACAGGATATGGAGAATTTTAATAAACTAACCTATGATGAAATAATGCCACTATTGTCACCAAAAAGAAAATTAAATGACAAAGAATTTAAAATAAAATGGATGATCGATTATGTAGAATTAGAGCCTAAAGAAATAAGAAAAGGGCATATTTCATTCACTAAGACAAAAAATGTAATACAAACATGCAGTAGATACACAAACTACTAAGTAAATACTCAAAGTGCTATCTACACTTATAATAAGAAGATCCAACATCAAAAGATATCCTTATATCTACACTATATACATAGTTAGTCTAATATACATGTACACTCTCTGTCCTTCCATCGATCAGATCATTATCATTCTCATCCTATTAGCGATGATCGTTGCATAAGGGTACCTAGCCCTCCATTCCTGTAGTATTGCATCGTATCCATCTCCGTGAGGATTTCAGTCCACCGATAGTTGTACTCGAATAACTTGGTAGTAGGTTCTCTTCTCAAAATATACTTGAGTTCCATCTTTAATATCCTAAATAATTGGTTTCATAACCCCATACAGCAAAATACCATATACAGGTATTGTTTGTTTAGGTACCAACTTCCAGAGTTTCCTTAGGTAGTAATAATATCTATAAAATGTCCTCGAACTTCCATCCCAGTATACACGAGAGAAAAAGTGCTCCATAACCTACACACAGATAGGGAAAACTGATCAATACTTAAGACTGGAATATTAAACAAAGTTATAGCCAATTAATAGGAAATAACTCATGGATCAAGTTTTCTTAAAAAGATAAACACATGTTATAAATATAAAATAATCATATTAAACTTATTTTTCTTAGCCTTATACTAACCAATACTCATAACCTATGGTTCTTGTTAGACTTTTTCTAAGAATCAATTCTGGGTCTTATAGGTATATTTTGCAGACCTACAAACTACTAGGTATACCTACAAACCTATTACGCAGACATGTATGGGACATTATTAGAAAACATGTGTCACCCCCATTTTCTGTATTTCGTATTTATGCTCGTATTTGATTTTTGGCACGTATTTTATTTTCTCGACTTGCGGATTTTGGTTTCTCGTAAATGGATTTTGGACCATGGCTTGGTTTTATTTTGTGAAAGTTGGTTTAGTTGGTTCATCATGAATGGAACACCTTAACCTACACTCCTCCCTCAACACACCACAACTCCCCCACTTTATAACACCACCTACTTTTCTCTCTCCTCTTTATTCTCTCATTTATTTCTTACAAACTTCTTCTTCTTCCTTCTTCCACACAACTCCCCAACCAATAGGCAAGTGCACCTTGCCAACAAATAAGCACCCAATTTTATTTATCCATTTGATAGATTAGGACATGTAGATCAACATTAGAACTTGGAATTTTGTGAATTGGAGCTTTCATTCTTCTAGATCTAGGTTTTAACTATTTTCGGAAATCCTTGGTTTTGATCTATTAAACTTTGATTTTTGCTTGTTTTGATGCTTCCATGTGGAAGAGAATTCAATTTTACTCAAATTAGAACTTTGAAAATCTAGATTTGGTTTTGATTTGACAAAAATATGAAGAATTGAAGTTCTTGGTATTTTTGGACTTGCTCTCGGCCAGGAAGAACAGCCCCCTGCCTTGCGCTTTTTAGCGCATGGCCGATTGCGCACCCCTGGCCTGTGCTCTTTAGCGCATGGCCGTTTGCGCAGTCACTTGGCCAGCGCTTTGCGCTGCGCTGGACTGCGCTGGCGCAAGCTAGCCATGCGCAATCCAGCCATGCGCAAAGTAACCCCTGCGCAATTCACTTCTGCGCAACCCACCCCTGCGCAAACCACCCTTGCGCAAGGTAACCCCTGCGCAAACCACCCTTGCGCAAGGTAACCCCTGCGCAAACCACCCTTGCCTGCGCAAACCACCCTTGCGCAAGGACGGAATTTTTTGAAGGTGGGTAGAGTTGTCACCCCCATTTCCTGTATTTCGTATTTATGCTCGTATTTGATTTTTGGCACGTATTTTATTTTCTCGACTTGCGGATTTTGGTTTCTCGTAAATGGATTTTGGACCATGGCTTGGTTTTATTTTGTGAAAGTTGGTTTAGTTGGTTCATCATGAATGGAACACCTTAACCTACACTCCTCCCTCAACACACCACAACTCCCCCACTTTATAACACCACCTACTTTTCTCTCTCCTCTTTATTCTCTCATTTATTTCTTACAAACTTCTTCTTCTTCCTTCTTCCACACAACTCCCCAACCAATAGGCAAGTGCACATTGCCAACAAATAAGCACCCAATTTTATTTATCCATTTGATAGATTAGGACATGTAGATCAACATTAGAACTTGGAATTTTGTGAATTGGAGCTATCATTCTTCTAGATCTAGGTTTTAACTATTTTTGGAAATCCTTGGTTTTGATCTATTAAACTTTGATTTTTGCTTGTTTTGATGCTTCCATGTGGAAGAGAATTCAATTTTACTCAAGTTAGAACTTTGAAAATCTAGATTTGGTTTTGATTTGACAAAAATATGAAGAATTGAAGTTCTTGGTGTTTTTGGACTTGCTCTCGGCCAGGAAGAACAACCCCCTGCCTTGCGCTTTTTAGCGCATGGCCGATTGCGCACCCCTGGCCTGTGCTCTTTAGCGCATGGCCGTTTGCGCAGTCACTTGGCCAGCGCTTTGCGCTGCGCTGGACTGCGCTGGCGCAAGCTAGCCATGCGCAATCCAGCCATGCGCAAAGTAACCCCTGCGCAATTCACTTCTGCGCAACCCACCCCTGCGCAAACCACCCTTGCGCAAGGTAACCCCTGCGCAAACCACCCTTGCGCAAGGTAACCCCTGCGCAAACCACCCTTGCGCAAGGTAACCCCTGCGCAGTCTACCCTTGCGCAAGGTAACCCTTGCGCAAGACAACTCTTGCGCAGCTCTTCCATGCGCAGTACACACCCTGCGCAGACCTACCCCTGACCCCCTTGCACAACCTACTTGTCTATGATGAATTTGTTATTTCTTGATCTTGGCTCTTCTATAGTCCTATTTTATATTAGTATTTTATTAGGTATTTTACGCCCATTTTATATCCTTACGCCTTTTGGCATGAACTTGATTTTGCTTAATATGTTTGGAATAACTATTGTACACAGCATGTTATGACAAGGAACTAGTATAACATGACAGTGACCCGTAGTGGTGCACTCCTGACATGACCAACCTGACTTGATAGTGGCCCGTCGTGGCGCACCCCTGACAAGTACCCTGACATGATTTACCTTGATAACTTGATAGTGGCCCGTGGCGGCGCACTCTTGACTTGACTTGACTTGATAACTTGACTTGACTTGCCTTGACACCGTGGGTGTTCCTGCTTGCTTGTTTGCACAATCCACTTGTCTTGTCTTGCATCATGTCTAGGACGTGACTTCCTGGGTACCACGGCCAGGGACTCGCGCTAAATTGGATTAGGCTAATTATTAGATCAAACTAGAACATGGAGAATTCCCAGTCACAAGCAATCTCGTTATCTGGGCGCTTTAATGGACTTGTAGCTTGCCGACAAGTAGAGCACATTTCCAGCACACTGTCATGTGTTGCACCCTCTAAGTCACCTAAGGGTACATTTGTCTCCCGGGCGATGTACCCAACTATAACTCTCAACCCGCGGAAGGATAACTGGATGGTCTGCAGGGCTTGGGACTGGGAGTTTCTCACTTGCATCTTGTTAGTAATTAGGCTTGTGATAACCCTAGTTAGTTAAAGTAGTAAGCCGTAGTACTTGCTTGGCCGATTGTGAATGGATGGTGTCCAGCCTTGTCTAAGTCTTGTCTAGCTCCAGTACCTGCTATCTCCTGAGCATGTTTGTTTTACTTATCTTAACGATAAATGAGTGGAGACAGTGAGCTATTTAGGCGAAGGGTTACAACCCCGGTCCTTGTCTGGTTTAAGGATTGTAACCTGGCTCCCGGAATGGTTCCACGTCCCTAGTCGTTTATCGCCCTGTGTACCTTACTACTTGTACTTTTATTCTTTATGTTCTAATATGCTGGCTTTTGTTCTTATTTGTGGCCTCCTTTGTGGCACTTGCTCTTTCTGGGGTTTAACCCAGCTAGTTTTGTGTGGCCAGATTTCGGAGCAGCTCCCGAGGATCTACCAAGCTTCCAGCCCAATGGTGACAACTAGACGGAACCCGGGCCAAGAGTGGGTTTTTCTTTTTGTTTCACCCACTTATATGTAAATTTATTCTTTTGAGGCGTTTAGCCGACGAGCACCTGTTAGCTCGATGCACCTTTACTTACTGTCTGCCTACGGGCTGTAAACATGATTAACAAATCCTAGGGTTGATCATGTATGACTGAACTCTTGCTAGTCCTATCATTTTGTACGACTAGCTTCATGATCATCCAATATGTAATATTTGGGACGCCTTATATATATATATTTGATGCTCTAATATCTTGTAACTCTGTTAATTGCTTGAGATTGAGACAATAGGCTTGACCTTAAGAGACTGCTGGCTTGTAGTAAACCCTCATATCTAGACAGCCGTGACTGTATAGTTGAGATGTATTCTATTTCAATATACGTAGCTGGCTATGTCTGTCCCCGCTCTCCAGTATTCTGGTTCTGGGGCGTGACAACATGTCATGCCCTACTCCTGGAATAAGATAAGAAGACTACGTAACTAGCATCCAAGACTACGCGTCATACGAATACACTCGTATCTGTATCCGTAATTGTTGCATGTAAGTTCTAGGATAAAGTGTGGACAATCCCAAACCACAAACATTTCCAAAATTATTTACAATTATTCATAATGCACTATTAAATTATACATCTATCTCCCGAAAGAGATTAATATACATAAAAAGGACTACAACTAAATCAAAATGAAATTACTGCACCTTCCACGGCTTATATTACTCTTCAGAGTCGTCCACTTTATATAGAGGTAATGTCTCCACTAGTACCATGTCATCATCCAGTGAACAAAAACTAGATCATCAAAGATAAGCAAGTCTTCAGTTCAACAACGATAAAATCAATAAAGTAAATAATATGAGATGGAAAATTATAGTTCAATATTTGATAGGAAAGTTGAAATGAACAAAACTCTAAGTACGTATTATAGTGTTAACTTGAAATATGACTCTGACATATCTCTAAGTCTAGTGATTCCTTAGTGTCCAAACTATGTCTATGTTCTAACAATCACTAATACAATCACCAAACAATTTTTTCTATGTGATGATGCAATTTAGAGAACGGGTTTGGATCTCACACTTGATTATTATTAATCTCATTAACCCGGGATCGGGCTGTGGTAGGATGACACGGTGCTTAGTAGACTGGCCCTTTCCTAAACTAGCTACTTAATACACATAATCAATTTTTTAATCGAAATATGCGTAAACATGAATTACAGGTAAGAAAAAGAGAGGTAATCACTCACCCTCTCACAACGCAAGGTCTTACAAAAGAGAAACATGAACTGATCAATTTTTGTTAATTATATTGCAAAGATTCATACGATATGATCCAAATTGTTCTTCCTTGGCCAATGCTCTATTCTACAATCATATAGAACTCTGAGTCTATTATCTTATTAAATTGTCTTTCATGGCTCAAGTAATTATCTTAATATATGTCCCATAGGTATAACTTGAATACGAGAATATTGTTTAGTAGAAAAATTTATATCCATTGGAATAATTCAGGTTTGAATCTCTATATCTACAAAATATTACGTAATAGGAGAATGCATCTTAACTTGATATTCTATCAAACAAGCCAAATATATATATATATATATATATATATATATATATATATATATATATATATATATATATATAATATGTGTGTGTGTGTGTGCGCGCGCGTGTGTGTGTAGCAAGTATCACTTAGTACGAGAGTGTAAATATTCCATCTATTAGAACAGACAGATACAAATGGATTTCACATTTGTTACACTTACGTGTATGTGTGTCTATGTCCTACAAGTCCAAAACACAGATGGTTCGACCTCTAACATTTTTAGGATTATTGAGAGTCTGTCTCTAGTTGATATACATAACAATCAAGGTTAGGGTTTGGTACAATAATATAGCATTGGGTTTCGAAATTAAGATCTTCCAAAAAATAAGAGCTTTTAGCAGAGTCTCCGTTGTATAACTTGTATTCCAAGCTCCAAACATAATAACATTATTATCGTAATAAAAAAAAAGAACAATTTTCTTTTGAAAAACATGTTATTGCTTGTGTATAATAAAGAATTTCTATTACAAGTATGAATTCAAACCCAAGAAAGAGACGTGGAGAGTGCAGCGGTGGAAATCTCGATCATCGCGTGCTCACTTCGTTCAGTTGACTATCTGACTCAAGTGCAAGGATGAGAATTTGCAAAGTGCTCTCGCTGCTCACAAACACTGTTGGGAAAGTACTCTTGCAAAGGGTGCTCGGAATACTTCGGGGTCGTGCCTTGGTGGCATAAAAAATGAGGTTATTTATAGCCAAATAAGCAAAAAAAAAAAAAAAAAAATAATTGATTGTTCCAATTCTGCACACAAAAAAGAGCAATTTTTCTCATTTCTACGCCCGATTTCTACATACGCTGCTCTTCCACGGGAAGAACATTTCTATGGTTATCCGTCTTCTTCTACATAACCGAAATGAATGCTCCACGTGAATCAAGAACAATATGCCACATAGTTGGCTATTACACCGACTGAAATTAATTGTAATGATTATTGCGTCATAATCATGACTGACTCCTTATTTTCTATAGCATGAGGCGTTAAACGTTGAGTTGCTTTGGGATCTGTATCGCCCATTATTAATTCCCATATTCATTACAGCTTGGAGGAACGCATTTACGCATGAATTTGATTTTCGCGTGGATGCCTTTCCATGTGTGAATTGGATTTCAACGTGGAGGCCTCCCACGCGTGAATTGGATTTCAGAGTGGGGGCTATCCGTACGTGAATTAGATTTTAACGTGGAGGTTATCCAGTAGAACCAGAATTTTAGTATGGACACCCTTCATGCTGAAATACAATTTCAGTGTGGAACTTCAATGGAAAAATTTTCTAACAGGGAAATCAGACTTAGAATCCGAGAACCCTACAACTCTTCTCATCACAGAATCTCCCAAATTACATCTTAACCAACTCTAGGCATCATAAAAATCTACTATGTTGCCCTTTATTGATCTTAGATCTCACTCGAAGCACATCATTTGGCAACATCTTCTTCTTCGGGCGAGCCCGAGTACGAGATGGGTCACCTTTAACCATTTGTAGTTGATAAGAGGTCAAGTCACTGGGACTAGTTTGTATCTCTCCGTATGAACCCTCACAACCTGACATCTCTCTCTCTCTCTCTCTCTCTCTCTCTCTCTCCGTACTTAGGCAAAATAACCGACTAGAACACTGGCACGTCGTCCTCTAATCATGCTCTATAACACCATTTGTTCAGTAATTGTTGCTTCTTTCTGAACTTCTAACTCCTCCCGTAATATGTAGTTTTATTCAGACACTCAAATAAGGTGTGCCCAATACATCTACACACTTCACACACATTGGAGGAATCCATTCATAGAAAACCGATTGATGAAATATACCTCCTTTTGGCAATTGAATAGGGATCACCTTTGGGAGGTCTTTGATGCCAGACTTGTCGCACAAAGAAAAAGATTACAAGGAATGTCGGCCCCCTAAAACATACAAAAGAAAAGGTGCTCTTCGATTCAGCAACCGAACTCGCCACATCATCATGCAAGATGATTGATTCATGCCTTCCTTCAACCACCTCTGGATTTGCCACTTGTCGAAGTACCTCGGGCTTCCACTTGTGTCGACTGGCGAGATGAGGGCACCACGTAGGACGCACATATCTCTGCCCAGGAAGTGGGGTGAGAGGCTCTACACACTCGAACTTATCCATATATAATAGATCTGGCCATCTCCTTCAGCCTTAACACAACCCCTGATGGAGACTCGACGGAGGGATGTCCACTTCTCGAGTCTTGTCCCCTTGTACAGGCGACAAAACTTGTTGCCCAACCCTCTCCTGATGACTCTTCTTATGTCAACTCCCTTTAGCTACTAAGGGCGCTCGTTACCATGCTTACCAGAGACACCCTCTTGCCTACGTCCACACGCCAGTCTAGGCAAAGACCGAGAGGAGCGTTCGCCACAATTACCTTCTTTCAAATATATATATATATATATTTGAAGAATGGGTAATTAATTTTTGGAATCGCTCCCACTGGGATTCGAACTCCACCCACAAGGGTCACATGCCTCCACACTAACCACTTGGACTAGCGGTCATTGTGTGGAGGGAATCGGGATCCTTGTCGCCTTCGACCTTTGGATTAAGCGGACGCGCACCGGGCCCCACGTGAACCGCACGATCCAACGGTACAGGAGGGGGGGGGCTCCCACTGGGCTTCGGAGGTGGATCTTTTGATTTGCCCCATATATATAGGCTTTTTCTATGGGCACCACAAGATTTACTGGGGGCGTCATTTTACTAGGGGGCGTCCCAGGTTTGAGGAACTTTTAATGGGGACGTCCCGAAAATTACTTGGGGACAGCCCAATATTAGGGTTTTTTCTCTCTCCTCTCTCCTCCTCCTCCTCCCTCCTCCTCCTCCTCCTCCTCCTTGCTCCAGCGGAGGGGTAGCGGTTAGCGGATCTGGATCGGAACCCGTCGGATCCGCGTCCGCTTCCGATGGTCGCGGCCGCCTCCCTCTGGTGGTGGCGCTCAACTGCCTGGAAGACCCCTCCGCCGAGCAGGAGTTCCTCTCCGGCCTGGCCGCCGTCGAGCACGTGCCCATCTCCCGCGTCTCCTCCGGCCGCATCGAGTCCGCCGCCGCCGTCCTCCTTCCCTCTCTCGCCTTCCTCCCCCGCGCAGCCCAGCGCCGCCTCCGCCTCGGCAGCCTCCTTCTCTGCCTCGGCTCCCCTTCCCCCCTCCTTCTTCTTCTTCTTCTCCTCCGAGGACTGCCAACATGCTGGCAGTCCTAGGACTGCCACTAAGTTGGCAGTCCTAACATATGTTAGGACTGTCAACCCCTGGCAGTCCTAACATATGTTAGGACTGCCAGCAGGGTGGCAGTCCTAACATATGTTAGGACTGCAAAACTGCTGGCAGTCCTAGGACTGATTGGTGTGGTGCCCCAAGTAAAAAATTTTGATGGCAAACTTGTAATTTTTTCAAAAAATTTTGGGATAGCCCCAAGTAAATGTTGTGGTGCCCTTAGAAAAAGTCATATATATATATATATATATATATATATATATATATATATATATATATATATATAGTCATAACCCGTGCCCATAGGGCATGGTTCATTTAAGGTATTCCCCCTCAAAATCTTGGACCCCCAATTTTAAACGAACAATAATAATTTTGAGGCCCCCATCAAAATATTAAATCCCAACCACTGCTGGATGTGAATTTTCTTTGGATTCCCCATAAAATTCAACTCTCAATAATGCTCATCCACAACCATTATGAGGCCCCCATCAAAATAATCCCAACCATCAAAATATTAAATCCTCATCTTTGGATTCCCCATAAAACCCCACTCCCAATAATGCTCTTCCCCATAAAATCCCACTCCCAATAATGCTCTTCCCCATAAAACCCCACAACCGTTGATGCATCAAGATTAAATCCCAACCACTCTTTATCTTGGCACAGTCAGTCCTAGGATTCAAAAACCTTTGTGTTTTGTATAATATATATATATATATATATATATATATATATATATATATATATATAAAATTATTTTTTTACCTCTCTGGCTTGAGCAGATCTCCTGATGAATTTCAGTGTCACATCATTAGCAAATACCACAGTGAGTTAAATATTCACTATCCAAATCTCAGTTGGACTAAGGTGCCCCCACACACGTACATTTATTTATTCACTAAAATCCTCCTGCGTCGCCAAATGTCGGACCTCCGTCCCTCCTGAAGATCTCCTTGTTCAGTAGCATCCGGCAATGGCTTGCCAATGCAGCTCCATATATACTGCTACAAACCCCTCCCCCTCCAAAGCTTCACCACAGTGGCCAACCCATCATTTTATTTCCTTCCAATATGCCTTCGAATGCAATGAGCATTCCTCCCTTCTTGGAACACTACAAGTCCATCTTCCTCGACTCCTCCTCTGCGCATGCACCCAAGCCCCACAATGCCGAGACGACCATCGAACAATGGGAACTCCCGATGATCGACCTCGCGGGCCTGCACGGGGACGAAGGCGACAGAGCAGCCTGCGCGGAAGCCATCGGGAAGGCTTCCTCCGAGTGGGGGTTCTTCCAGGTGCTCAACCACGGGATCAGCCGCGAGCGGCTCGGGGAGATGACCAGGGAGCAGAGGAAGCTCTTCGACATGCCCTTCGAGTCGAAGGCGAGCTCTGGGCTGCTGAACAACTCCTACAGGTGGGGGATGCCGACCGCGGCAACCAGGAGCCAGTTCTCCTGGTCGGAAGCCTTCCATGTTCCTCTTGCCAAGATTTCCGAGGAGGGCTGCTATGGGGAGTTCAGCACTCTCAGGTACGTACGATACATTATTATATGACACGAACACTCCAAAATACACCAGGATCGGATACGTATTGAAGAATATGTATTGCCGACTCCCAGGGAGGTGATGGAGAAGCTTGCGGGCCCAATGTCGGAGCTCGCACGCACGCTCGCCGGCATCCTAGCCGAGAATCTGGGACACAGCACGGGGGGCAGCTTCCACGACAGCTGCGACAACAGCACGTGCTTTCTGCGGCTGAACCGCTACCCGCCTTGCCCTTTCTCGCCAGAGACCTTCGGGCTGACGCCACACACCGACAGCGACTTCCTCACCATCCTCTACCAGGACCAGGTCGGAGGGCTGCAGCTGATGAAGGACTCGAGATGGGTCGCGGTGAAACCAAACCCGAACGCTCTCATCGTCAACATAGGTGACCTGTTTCAGGTAATCATACAAGAATTAGAATATACGAATGTCGTATATAAAACAACACGTATCGGATATGACAGACATACGTACGTGTGCAGGCATGGAGCAACGATGTTTACAAGAGCGTGATGCACAAGGTGGTGGCGAACGCGAAGGTGGAGAGGTACTCCATCGCCTATTTCCTGTGTCCGTCGTACGAGTCGACTATCGGGAGCTGCTGCAAGGAGGAGAGCCTCTACAAGAGCTTCACTTTCGGAGAATTCAGGAAGCAGGTACAAGAAGATGTGAAGACGAGTGGATATAAAGTAGGCCTACCGAGATTTCTCAGAACGTCGTCGTCTTGAATGCTAATACAATAATAGCCCTTTAAATACAAAATTCTTTGCAAAAAAAAAAAAAAGAGAATTTTTTGTCCTTTAAAACATTTTTTTGTATTCTTTTATACCCACACTGAAATGTAACTTCTTCGAGAATAAACACCGAAGTGTAACATGCATAAATAAAATAATTTTTTAGTTTATTTATTTATTTGTTAAAATATGGCCGGGAGCATTATAAGACGGGCTATATTATTATAGCATAATATCACATTTCCACTTTCAAATTTTGAATATCTAAGACTCCAATTCTGTAGACAAATTTTGACAAATCTATAGACAAGTGACTCTAGAACTGCAAGAGAAGTTCCGTCTTTAGAACCGAGTCCTAAGTAGGACTGTCAAAATTTCTGAAGTCTCAACTATGCACATGAATGGTTATAGCCCTTAACAAAAATGAAGTGTCCTTTAGCATTAAACCATAAGAAAGGAGACACAGAAAGGAGACAAGGATGGAGTGAGAGATGACCAGAGTGCCTAAAAAAAGCTGATAGCCACATCCCTAAACAAAAGTTTTGGCATTCAGTATCGCACCACTTAGCACATGTCAAGGGGCCAGCTCCAACTTCTCAAAACAGTAAATAATATTAGCTATTCCAGTACATATAAAAATTCCAAGTTCAAGCTAGTTACGCAACAGGAGCAAAAATTAAATGCAATTCAAGATACTACCGTTTTCAGTCACCGTATTAAACAAACAAAATATGATGTGCTCCTTGAACAAAATTTACTATGAAGTCGTCTTGAAAGCCTAAATGATACCAATCTTGTTTGCAACATCAAGAGCATCATAATCCGGAGTCAGCCTCACATATGCCTTCTTCGTGCCATCAGGCCTGTAAAAAGAAATTTTCAAATAGAACCATCACTTAATGCATCCTTTGATCAATGAAGTGTAGATGTCAATGCAAACAATAGGATCAAATTCCAACCTTATGAGGGTGTTCACTTTCTTTGTCTGAATGTCATACATCTTCTTGACAGCTGCTTTGATCTTCTTCTTGTCAGCTCGGATATCAACAATGAAAACTAGTGTGTTGTTGTCTTCTATCTTCTTCATGGCAGATTCAGTAGTAAGAGGATACTTGAGAATTTGATAATGATCAAGCTTGTTTCTTGGAGTGGCACTGATCCTAGGATATTTTGGGTTTCTCTCCTTCTTCAATGTCTTGGGCCTATGGAAAGTTACAGATGTACGTATCTTCTTCGCCTTCGTTTTTATGGCTGAAGCTCCAGACTTCACAGCCTTTGCAACCTTCACAGCTTGTGCTTTTCCATCAGCCTTTTTGGCAGTAGCTATCACCAGATCACACAATTAGTACAGGTGGAAGGGGGATACTGAAGGCTTCAAAAAATTTCCAACTCGCAAAGATTAAAAACCACTAGAAGAACCTTAGAAAAGGATTATAAGTTTAGAAAAGCCACAAAGGGACTTGACCTACTTATGAATTGGAGACCCAAGTATATTTGAATTTACTCTGGCTATTAGACATGAAATAATATCATACAATTATTTCCCTGGAAATTTGTTCTTAAGAACGTTCTCAGTTGAAACCTAATGAACCCATATTGAATATCAATCATTTCAATTTGACATTAGCTTCAGAGCATCCACAGTGGTGACACTCCATACCATACTCCAAAAATTTTGAAAATCGTGTAAATTATTACTTTTGGAGTGTTTCTTTCATATTGGCACACAATGGCTGAATGGCAAACTTCAAATAGCACACCAAATTCATACTCCAAATTAACCTCCTCTTTTCCCTCCCTCTTTTTCGTCTTTATTTTTCCTTCCATTTTCCGTCTTGGTGTGCTATTTGGAGTTAGGACACGCTCCAAATTTGGACACGTTCCTCATATCACCACTGTTCACGAGCTAGGACACGCTCGCATCATTTTCCTTCACGAGCTAGGACACGCTCCTCTTTTTGTCTTTATTTTATTTTTCCTTCCAAATTAACCTCCTCATATCACCACTGTTCACGAGCTAGGACACGCTCCAAATTTGGAGCACCTCTTGACTTGCTAGCATTTTTCAATTGTGGGCAATAAGAGCCCACTACAGCCCCCAATGTAGTACTTCAAACCATCAATGTAGCACTTAAAACCACTCTATGGATGCTCTTAGATGACTTTAAGGCAGTTCTAAAAATCGTTACGCGGAGACGGTGCGCCAAGGGTGCCGCCTAGGCGCCGAACTGATTTTTTTTTATATGTATATATATGGATATCACATATTATGTATATATATGGATATCACATATATATATGCCATATGAGAACATAACTTAAAGTTGGCAAGTTGGTTAGCAGGTTGTGTTTAAGTATGTTGGTTGGTGGTGGGGAGGTCCACAGTTCGAGTGTTGTGTTAATCAAAAAAAAAAAAAAAAATTCTTTTCCTTTCCTTCCCCTTTCCCTTCCATTTCCATTTCCATTTCCATTTCCGGTCCCTTCCTCTCACTCTCCTCCCTCTCTCCTCTCCTTCGCCTCCCTCTGCTTCTCCTCACTCTCTCCTCTCCCTCTCCCTTTCCTCTCCTCTCCTCCCTCTCTCCTCTCCCGGCTCCACCACCACCGCCTCCACCACCACCACCGCCGCCTCCACCTCCACCTCCGCCTCCGCCTCCACCGCCTCCACCAGCACTGTCAGCAGCACCACCAGAGCCACCGCCACAACCACCGGTCCACCACCACCGGTAAGTGCGTGTGGGTGTTTTTTTTTTGAATTTTAAAAGGCCGCCTAGAGGCGCCTAGGCCCGCCTAGCGCCTAGGCCGGCTGACTAGGGCCTTTTCGATGCGACCTACGGCCGCCTAGCGCCTAGGCGCCCCCTAGACAGTCGCATAGGCCGATTTTTAGAACACTGCTTTAAGGCCATGTTGGCCCACGAAATCATGGAATCATAGCCTTGGGAAAGGAAATTCATTCCTTTCCTATGTTTGGATGCTAATGGAAAGGAGAAGGAAAATAATTACCAAAGGAAGGGAAACCAGGGAGGAAAATGGTTCCTCCCATCCAACATAGGATTTACTTTCCTACTCAAGGATTCAGTTTCCCTTCGAATTTTTTTGGTTTTTCCAAGGTTCTAAACGGCGGTAGGCGGGTGCGCGACGGAGAGAGTCCGCCTACCGCCTAGGCGATCGATACATTTTGAACAATTTTGACTATTTTACCATTTTTTGCATAATATGCATACTTTAAGGGTGTTCCATGCATAACTAAGTTGTAGAACGAAAATTTATAAAGTTTAGTCTTGCAAAAGTGCACCATAGGCCCATAATGCTTACAAAACTTTTTTGGCCAAAATATCTTGTTAGATATTGCTCCGCTTAGGCGCCCGCCTACGCCATCTCACCTCCGCTATGCCGCTAGCCTCCGTTGGCCGCCTACTCTACCGCCTACCGAAAACGGTGCGGAGAGAGACCGCTTACCGCCTAGGCGGACTAGCGGCCACCACTTACCAAACACTTGAAAGGAAAATAGGTGAGAATAATAATTTCACAAAGGAGAGGAAAGAGTACAGAATTGATTCCTTTCCTTTCCTTTCCGCAAACCATAGGAGGTAGGAATAAAAAATAAAGAAGAAAAGGATCAACAAATTCTACCATAAAAATACTATTTATCAAATTTTCGATATACAATTGTGCCTATTAACTTCATTCTGTAGAAGACAACCAAAAAGCCTTCTAAATCAAAGTTACTTGGATAAGATGTCAACTAATGAACACTGGAGCAACTAAAGTCTTCTAAATCAAAGTACTTGGATAAGATGTCGACTAATGAACTATAAAAGAGAAAAGAGTTTACTACTAGTAATGAACATAAAAACATAAGAAATTTTCTGAACCAACTCAAACCCATATCTAAACAATTCAATCCTAAAGACAGCATTTGACCACGATAAATACCAAAAGATCAAAAAACTCCAAATAGAAAAAAATTTCGACAAAGACTAATAAATCTTCAAACTCTAAAACTCTAAAAAAAACTCCAGCTGTCATAAACCCTACAAAAACTCCAGCTGTCCCGTGATTAATCTCTTTTGTTTTCACTCAGCTCCAAATTTCACATGGCAGATCGGTTGCTTTAGGTAGGCAACAACCAACATAAATCTTTGTCGGAACACCATGAAATGAATCCTAAAGATACACCAAATTAATGCAAATACCTAAGCACAAAGGGCTCTATTATTTTGTTGCATGTTAACCCTTAAATCTACAAGCATTTTTTAGTTGTACCATTGTTAACTTCTTAAATCCAGAAGTACTTTTGTAATCCCTGCATTCCCAATCTAAGGAAAACTCGTTAGCACCACTCCACCTAATAGAATATTCTTCTAACAAAACTCTCTAGAACCCAACAGCATGACCCTAAAACTACTAGTATTCTTCCGATCTGTTCTTCCTGCCACTCTTATCCAAGGTTTGAAGTATTGGCCGATAGGTATCTATATCGGCCAGATCGGATCAGTTTTGAAGGTGTCCGATCCGATACTCAAACAAAATATCAGTATCGTCGACACAAGGTACAATTTTATTGTATCAGTCCGTATCGCGTGATAAGTATCCGATAAGGACCGAACGGACCTAAATTGAACGATTCCGACAAAATACAAAAATCGAATCTTATGATTTCAGACAAAGCAAAAGCAGATTTCGGAGAAAGCAAAAGGATTCTTTGAATCCAGTCAAATCCAATAAAAAGATGAATCAAATCCCAAAAAAAAAAAGAAAAAATAACTGAAAATGCAACAGTGAAAGATTTTTCACTAATTGAGAGTTGAGACTAAAAACCCATAAATAAGATCAAAAATCATACAGGCACATGCCTCGTATACACAATGTAACATTTTTATTATTGTATATAACATTTTTTAATAAAAATTGAACCAAAAAACAACCTCCATTTTTTATTATTGTATATAACATTTTTTATTATTGTATGTAACATTTTCTCCCATATTATTTAACAATGTTGCCTCGTATACACAATGTAACATTTTTTATTATTGTATTTTAATATTATTATACGTAACATTTTTTATCATTTTATGTAACATTTTTATAAGTGAAATATTATCATATATAACATTTTTATAAGCGTAACATTATTGTTTGTAATGTTTTCTAATATTGTATGTGACATTTTTTAATTATTGTATGTAACATTTTTTATAATTATATAAATTTCTATATATAGACTATTTATTATTGTAAGACTTTTAAATTCAAACATGTAAATCTTGTAACTAGCTTTATTTTGGTATATTATGAAACAAACTAATTTGTGCCACGGTTTATAACTAAGAATAATACTAAAATTCTGAATATAATTAAATCTTTATTTTTTTAAAGAAATTATAGAAGAAAACATCCAATCTTGTGGCTCTTGTCTCATCTTGTCATTTGCATTGAATCTAATCTCTCGAGCATTAAGTATATCTTGTTCCTCCCTCTATGCGCCTTAATTCGTCAAAATTGAAACATATAGAACAATATAAAATTCAATTAGTAACAATATAATGAGATACTAAGATTGTAAAAACATGTAAAGAAAGTAAACTAATATACCGCAAGTAAACCAATCAACAATTGTGACTATTGTTTCATTCAATTACAATAAAAAAAACACAAAAAATACTTAAATAATGCATAAATATGTAAATTATATTTTTCTAAATTTTTACTAATTTATTAATAATTATTTAATATTATCGATACCGTCAATACCAAAAAATCTGATACTCCAGCCCGATATTGTCGATATCAATACTCATACAAAATGTCCGATACCGATACCTGATATCGATACTTTGAACCCTGCTCTTATCGCTCGCAAACAGCAAAACAAGATGTTCTGCAATATCTTGCAATCGCCTGAGAAACCATAAGGTGTATATATACATATTCCATACACAGCACCACACTAGAATCCTCTGGCATGCATGCTCGTATGATAATCACCAAAGTTTCTTTTGTTAAGCACAACAAAAGCCGAACAATGAGTTCTTATACTAAATATTTATATAATGGTCTTCAGTCTTCTGTTTGCAAATCTCTCTTTATGCTATATCTATAATAGAAAACAAGTATTCAGGAGCATGAGATAGATGGCAAAAGTGAACATAGTACTCCCTTCCAAAAAAGTAAGAAAGCATAGAGCAAACCACGTACAACAAATAGCCTAGATACCAAGGTTCAAAGTATCGGTATCAAACATTTTGTATGAGTATCAGTATCGGACCCAGAGTATCGATTTTTTGAGTATCGAGCCTATAGGCACTATCGACAGTGTCGACAATATTAAATAATTATTAATAAATTACTAAAAATTAGAAGAAAAAAATAGTTTACATATGCATTATTTAAGTATTTTATGTATTATTTTTTATTATAATTGAATGAAACAATAGTCACCATTGCTGATTGGTTTAAATGCAGTATAAAAATTTTCTTTGTTCAAATGTTTTTACAATCTTACTATCTCATTATATTCTTACTAATTGAATCTTAAATTGTTCTATAGGTTCAAATTAATTGAATCTTAAATTGTTCTATATGTTCAAATTTTGGCGGGTAGATAAGTTTCTTTATATATTTTTACAATCTTATTATCTCATTATATTCTTAATAATTGAATCTTACATTGCTCAATATGTTTCAATCTTAGCGAATTAAAACGCATACAGGGAGGGACAAGATACACTTAATGCTCAAGAGATTAGCAACAATGCAAAGGGCAGGACACAACAAAAGTCACAAGACCCATAATTATATTTATTCGGATTTTTTTATTTCCTGTAAAGAAGTAAAGATTTAATTATATTCAGAATTTTAGATTTATGCATAGTTACAAACCGTTACAATGCGACCCATCAAAGCAGTTATTTTGTTTCATAATATACCAAAATAAACTTGCATACATATAATAATAAATAGTGTATATATATATATATAGAAACTTGCATATTATAAAAAAACATTACATAAAATAATAATAAAATGTTACATATAATATTACTTTATAACATATAATATTACTTTATAAAAAAATGTTACATACAATAATAAAAAATATTATATATGTTGTGATTTGAATAAATCCAAATATAGATGCCTTTATCCATTATCCACAATTACCTCTATCTTATTCTTTCTTATATATATTATTAATGAGAATAAGTCCTGTGTATTCTATCCGCCTACAATTCTTCTCTTTCTTTTCCATTTTCAGAACATAGAATAATAAAAAACGTTACATTGTATATACGAGTTAATACGGTTAAATAATATATTTAGCTAGTGAAAGAATACATTTATACAAAAACTAAAAATATACAAATAGAAGATATAATATAATAATAGCATATATATTAGCATACCAAATAGTGTGTATATATATATATAAAGTTCAATACAATAATATACATTATATATATATATATATATATATATATATATATATATATACACGCTATTTACGATCTTATTTATATATATACTATTTATTATTTTATCGTAAATGGCATGTAATATTTATATTAATATATATATATATATATATATATATATATATATATATATATATACACACACACACGATTCAAATCAACGGTTAAGATTAGATAACTTAAATAAGATCCAACGGTTGATAACATAACATGGGGATGCTCGGGAATGCAAATACTAAGGGGATGCGGATCCCTCCTCATATATATATATATATATATATATATATATATATATATATATATATATATATGAAAATTATCTATTAATAAGTTAAATATATGTCCAAATGGCAAAATATGGTAATACGATAAAATACTATATATATGTTAATAATAACACTAAAATTGTACATATATAATTTTATATATATATATATATATATATATATATATATATATAGCTATATTGGAAAATTATCTATTCATAAGTTAAATATATGTCCAAATGACAAAATATGGTAATACGATCAAATACTATACATATGCTAATAATAACACTAAAATTGTAGTGTCATTGTGGCTAGAAGGATTATAGTTAATAATGTTATGTTCTTATAGTAAGAGGTACGAATCGGATGATTAGAATAAATTATTTTTGTTTCAATTTTTATATAAGCGAGTTTGGCCCGTCCCAATACCCAACCCCTAACCCTAAACCTAATAAATAAAAAATAAGGGGGAGAGAAAAGCAACCTCTACTATTTCCTCTCTCCGCCTACACTGTTCTCTAGAACACACAAAGAGGAGAGAACCCTAACCTAATAAAGAAAACATCAGGAGCACAGAGAAAACCAACTTCTATTTCCTCTCCACTATTCTCTGAAAGAGGAGAGAAATAAGCATCTTCTACTTCCTCTCCTCTCCGCCTCCACTATTCTCCGGAACACACAAAGAGCTACACAATACAACATCAAACGACATAAATTACTAATGGAACTACTACACTCTAGATCTCCTGATAAATAGTTGGCTCCTCCACCTGAGCTAGGTCATCCCCGATCATGTCCTCTGCGGGACCATAGTAACTAGTGTAAAACATCTCATCAGTCTCACGCAACAGATCCAATCAAGAAGAAGCAAAGTACGACCCTACGCTATGAAGTGTATATTTATAGTGTGTGAGAGAAAAATAGAAAATTTACGAAACAATTCATTTGCTTACAAAACCATTTGGTTTAATTACAAAATCATATAAAAATTGCTAATTAACTTAGACTCAAGTAGGGCTAGGTTCATTCCTTAGGAAAGGTTGTTAGTGAGTTAGTTGGGATGGTTAGAAGTTTGTTAGAAAGTGATTACAAGTTAATTAGGGTGGTTACAAGGAGGGTAGAGTTGTTTTGGAAAGTTGTTAGAACCGATTAGTTAGTTAGAACTAAGTAATAATTAATTAATCATTTGATTAATTAATAAATCAAGTCATGATTCATCCTAGTCTAAAACCGTCCCACTCTAAACCATGTCATGCTTAATTACGAAACCCACTATAAAATAAAAATAGTCTATCAATTTGACTTTATTAAGAAAAATTGAAAATGTTTGTCCTCAAAATTAAGAAATGCATGTAGACAACTACATCAGAACAAATGCCTCAAAACAAATGTGGGTACTTCTCCATCTCATCCTCCCTCTCCCAGGTGGACTCCTCGGAGGAATGATGCCTCCAAGCGACTCTGACCAAGGGTATGGTCCAGTTCCGCAGTTGCTTCTCTCTGCAATCTAGAATCTCAATTGGTTGTTCCTCGTATGTGAGGTTGGGCCTTACCTCTAGTTCTGAGTGATCTACAACACGGCTTGGATCTGAAATGTACCTCCTGAGCTGAGAAACATGGAAGACATTGTGTACCCCTTCTAGACTAGGTAGAAGTGTCAATCTGTATGCTATTGGACCCAATGTCTCTACTATCTCAAAAGGTCTAATGTATCGAGAAGTAAGCTTTCCTCCCCTTCCAAACCTAATATACCACCGGGTAGGAGATATTCTCAGAAAGACAAAATCTCCAACTATGAACTCTAAGTCTTCGGTGACTATCACCTCACTGCTTTTGTCTGTCTTAAGCAACTCTGAGTGTCCCTGATCAATCTGACTTTGTCTGTTGCATCCACTATCATCTCTGGTCCTAGTAAAACTCCCTCCCACATTATCCCAAGATAAAGGCGTTCGATACCTCCAACCATACAGTACCTCGAACAGTGTCGTGCCGGGTACTAGCCTGGTAACTGTTGTTTTAAGCAAACTCAACAGACATAAATGGTCTTTCCAAGATGGTCTTTCCAAGACGCTCTAAAATCTAAGACACATACCATCAACATGTCTTATAAGGTCTGGATCGTTCTCTTCGATAGCTCATCTGTCTGTGGGTGATATGCAGTACTAAACTTCAACTATGTACCCAAGCTGTGCTGCACTCTTCCCATTTTCAATTTTCTTAATAAAGTCCAATTGGTAGGTTGTTTTTATTTTCTAGACCTATTTATTCACGAGCGGATCATGACTTGATTTATTAATTAATCAAATGATTAATTAATTATTAGTTCTAACTAACTAACCACCTCTAACAACTTTCCTAAACAACTTCACCCTCCCACTAACTTGTAACAACTTTCTAACAAACTTCTAACCACCACAACTAACTCCCTAACAATCTTCTCTGAAAGAGGAGAGAAATAAGCATCTTCTACTTCCTCTCCTCTCCGCCTCCACTATTCTCCGGAACACACAAAGAGCTACACAATACAACATCAAACGACATAAATTACTAATGGAACTACTACACTCTAGATCTCCTGATAAATAGTTGGCTCCTCCACCTGAGCTAGGTCATCCCCGATCATGTCCTCTGCGGGACCATAGTAACTAGTGTAAAACATCTCATCGGTCTCACGCAACAGATCCAATCAAGAAGAAGCAAAGTACGACCCTACGCTATGAAGTGTATATTTATAGTGTGAGAGAAAAATAGAAAATTTACGAAACAATTCATTTGCTTACAAAACCATTTGGTTTAATTACAAAATCATATAAAAATTGCTAATTAACTTAGACTCAAGTAGGGCTAGGTTCATTCCTTAGGAAAGGTTGTTAGTGAGTTAGTTGGGATGGTTAGAAGTTTGTTAGAAAGTGATTACAAGTTAATTAGGGTGGTTACAAGGAGGGTAGAGTTGTTTTGGAAAGTTGTTAGAACCGATTAGTTAGTTAGAACTAAGTAATAATTAATTAATCATTTGATTAATTAATAAATCAAGTCATGATTCATCCTAGTCTAAAACAGTCCCACTCTAAACCATGTCATGCTTAATTACGAAACCCACTATAAAATAAAATAGTCTATCAATTTGACTTTATTAAGAAAAATTGAAAATGTTTGTCCTCAAAATTAAGGAATGCATGTAGACAACTACATCAGAACAAATGCCTCAAAACAAATGTGGGTACTTCTCCATCTCATCCTCCCTCTCCCAGGTGGACTCCTCGGAGGAATGATGCCTCCAAGCGACTCTGACCAAGGGTATGGTCCAGTTCCGCAGTTGCTTCTCTCTGCAATCTAGAATCTCAATTGGTTGTTCCTCGTATGTGAGGTTGGGCCTTACCTCTAGTTCTGAGTGATCTACAACACGGCTTGGATCTGAAATGTACCTCCTGAGCTGAGAAACATGGAAGACATTGTGTACCCCTTCTAGACTAGGTAGAAGTGTCAATCTGTATGCTATTGGACCCAATGTCTCTACTATCTCAAAAGGTCTAATGTATCGAGAAGTAAGCTTTCCTCCCCTTCCAAACCTAATATACCACCGGGTAGGAGATATTCTCAGAAAGACAAAATCTCCAACTATGAACTCTAAGTCTTCGGTGACTATCACCTCACTGCTTTTGTCTGTCTTAAGCAACTCTGAGTGTCCCTGATCAATCTGACTTTGTCTGTTGCATCCACTATCATCTCTGGTCCTAGTAAAACTCCCTCCCACATTATCCCAAGATAAAGGCGTTTGATACCTCCAACCATACAGTACCTCGAACAGTGTCGTGCCGGTACTAGCCTGGTAACTGTTGTTTTAAGCAAACTCAACAGACATAAATGGTCTTTCCAAGATGGTCTTTCCAAGACGCTCTAAAATCTAAGACACATACCATCAACATGTCTTATAAGGTCTGGATCGTTCTCTTCGATAGCTCATCTGTCTGTGGGTGATATGCAGTACTAAACTTCAACTATGTACCCAAGCTGTGCTGCACTCTTCCCATTTTCAATTTTCTTAATAAAGTCCAATTGGTAGGTTGTTTTTATTTTCTAGACCTATTTATTCACGAGCGGATCATGACTTGATTTATTAATTAATCAAATGATTAATTAATTATTAGTTCTAACTAACTAACCACCTCTAACAACTTTCCTAAACAACTTCACCCTCCCACTAACTTGTAACAACTTTCTAACAAACTTCTAACCACCACAACTAACTCCCTAACAATCTTGGGAATGAACCTAATACTACTTAAGTCTAAGTTAATTAGCAGTTTTTATATCGTTTTGCAATTAAACTAAATGTTTTTGTAAGCAAGGAAATTATTTTGTAAATTTTCTATTTCCTTCTCAAACTCCACTACCCCTCCGCTGTTCTTCACTCCTTTGACAATGGTGAAGCCCTGCCAAAACCGACCCTGACCTCAACTCTTCTTCTTCCTCTCCTCTCCACAAACCCTAGTTTCTTGGAGCTTTTGGCCATGGTGATGGCAGTGGTGGCATAGCTTCCCGAGCGGCGACATTTTTTTCTCAGCGCACTGGCGATCAATCTTCCCTCATCCTCCGTCGACGAGTTTCAGACAACACGGTGAAGCAAGCACGACCGCGACGACGAGTTTCTCGGCGGCGATTCTCCTCGGCATCCACGCGTAGCACCCTTCCGATGCGCTGTCCTCGACAAGCATCTTGGCGGCGTGCCAATCCTCGACGAGTTTCCTGGAAGTGAACCTCGAAGACGAAGATCGAGTTCTCCGACGGTCCAAGACGGCAAACCGACAGTGGCGAGAGGCAAGGCGCAGCAGATCAACATGCGTTGGTGAGTCGTCGTTCCATTTCTCAATTTCAGATTGTCGATCTTAACCTTGATCGATTGATCCGTTCTTGATCTGTTCGAATTGAGTTTTGATTGGTTGGTTATAAATTTTGTTCTTGATTTCCTCTGGATTGTTTTCATCGGATTCATGAATCGATCACTCATTTTTTAATCAGTTTCGATTCTTGAGTGAACATTAAATCAGTTTTTCCTCCTCTGAACACCAAGTGTTCGACGAATTACTCGAGTGGAGTTCCGATACTCCAAATCGAGTGAGTTGGACACAAGGGAGTGGTGTCGGACTCAAGTAGAGTCCGACTCTGCAACTTTATTAATCGGCAGATCGATCACTCATTTTTGAATCAGTTTCGATTCTTGAGTGAACATTAAATCAGTTTTTCCTCCCCTGAACACCAGGTGTTCGACGAATACTCCAGTGTTCCGATACTCCAAATCGAGTGAGTTGGACACAAGGGAGTGGTGCCTGACTCAAGTACGACTCTGCAACTTTATTAATCGGCAGTGTCCAATATAAATTCGTATCCATGCCTGTAGTCGTGTCGGAATAAGGACGCAAGTAGGAACTGTGTTCAGAATAGACTCATCTGTGTCCAACATAAACTCGGGTCCAAGGCGTGTCAAATGTTGACACAGTTGGCTGGTGATGGGCTCGAGTTTTCTCTTTTGAACTAAATATTTGCTAATTGGACGGGGCTTTTGATATAACTAGTCAGCTATTATTTTGTGGGCTGAGTCTGGACTTTTGGCCAGTAGATTAGGCTTTTAGACTTAAACTGCTCATTAATTTTCCAAATAGGGTATACAAGACCCTATTGGACTGGAGGGCTTTTGAACCGAGTAAATCATAATTGGGCTGTGGGAGTGCTGGACCAGGCTGAGCATAATAGGTTTGGACCTAATAAATGGAATGGTTAGTTTAGCAATATATAAGTTTAATTATTTGTTGTGAAGATTAAATAATAAGAAATAGAGTAATAGAGCTAATAGAAGTTTAAATAGGATTTTAGGAATAAATAGTTTTAAAATTTTATTAGAATAATTTTGAGGGATATTTGTGTCTTTTGACACACCTAGCTTGGACATGGATTTGACCTTTCCTTTCCTTCGATATACAAGCAAGTACACTACGACTCAAAATTTACTTGTATTTATGTCTTGCATTGTTCATATTGGACACTTGAGCGACATGTATTGTGCATTGATTCTCCCTTATTGTACCTTGATTGATTTGATTGTACTTAGTTTCTATGTGATCAAACCCCGTAGTGTAATATTGTGGATAGTCCAACCGCACATCGTGCACGTGGGACTAGACCGGACTATTGTGCTTATTGTACTCCCAGTCGATTACATAGGAGCTAGTATTTCAAATCACATGTGCATTACTGTTTGTCTATTGATTAAGTTCTTGTTTCTCATATTCAGTTACAGGTTAGTTGATTGCACTACAGTTTTACATTGTATATTTCATATCATAGGGTTGTACTTTGCTCCTTCCTAATTAGATCTGTTACAGGTGAGACTGATGAGATGCTTTACACTAGTTAATATGGTCCCGCAAAGGACATGATCGGGGATGACCTAGCACAGGTGGTGGAGCCAGCTACTGATCAGAAGATCTGGAGTGTAGTAGTTTCACTAGTATGATTTATGTTGTTTGACGTTGTATTGTGTAGTTGGTTGACTGAAATAATAGCTTAAGAGTCGCTTTATAAAGCTTAGTTGGTTGACTGGTGGAGCCAGCTACGGATTCGCCTCCGACTATTCATTTTAAAAGTGTAATCCTACAGCTTAGTGGAACTATGTGATGGATGTGATGATTGTATGCAATAGATGTTGTGACGAAAGACTGATCTCGTATGATGACTACTAATGTCTAGATAGCTAACTACCGCTGTCAACGACAGCATAGGCTAAACGTGTCTGACTCGTATCCAGTTATCTGGAAGCGGGACAAAATCACAAGACCATAATTATATTTATTTGGATTTTTTTTTCCTGTAAAGAAGTAAAGATTTAATTATATTTAGAATTTAGATTTATGCATTGTTCCAAACCGTTACAATGCGACCCATGATAGCAATTATTTTGTTTCATAATATACCAAAATAAACTTGCATACATATAATAAGAAATAGTGCATATATACAGGAACTTGCATATTATAAAAACATTACATGCAATAATAATAAAAATGTTACATACACTGATATTACATTTATAAAAAAAGTAACAATCAATAATAAAAAATGTTAAATATTATTGTGATTTGAACAAATCCAAATATAGATGTCCTTATCCATATCCACAATTACCTCTATCTTTTCTTTCTCATATATATTATTAACGAGAATAAGTCATGCATATTCTATTCGGCTACAATTCTTCTCTTTATCTTCCATTTTCAGAACATAGAATAATAAAAAACGTTACATACAATAATAAAAAAGTTACAACATATATACGGGGCAAAAAAGTTAAATAATATATTAGCTAGTGAAAAAAATACATTTATATAAAAAATAAAAATATACAAATAGAAGATATAATATAATAAATAGTGTATATATATATATATATATATATATATATATATATATATATATATAAGTTAGATCAAATAATAAATAGTATATTTAAAGTTAAATACAATAATATATATAATAAATAGTATATATATATATATATATATATATATATATATATATATATATATATATATATATATAAAGCTGTATTGGAAAATTATCTATTCATTAGTTAAATATATGCCCAAATGGCAAAATATGGTAATACGATAAAATACTATACATATGTTAATAATAACACTAAATTGTAGTGTCATTGTGGCCAGAAGGAATATAGTTAATAAATGGTATGTTCTTATAGTAAAAGGTACGACTCAGATTATTAGAATAAATTAATTTTTGTTTCAATTTTTTTATATAAGCGAGTTTGGCCCGTCCCAATACCCAACCCCTAACCCTAAACCTAATAAATAAAAAATAAGGGGGAGAGAAAAGCATCCTCTACTATTTCCTGTCCTCTCCGCCTACACTGTTCTCTGGAACACAGAGAGAGGAGAGAACCCTAACCTAACAAAGAAAAAATCAGGAGCAGAGATAAAATAGCTTATATTTCCTCTCCTCTCTGCCTCCACTATTCTCCGAAAGAGAAAAGAGAAATAAGCAACTTCTACTTCCTCTCCTCTCCGCCTCCACTATTCTCCGGAACACACAGAGAGGAGAGGAGAGAAATTAAGGCTGATTCTCTCTCCCCTTTCCTCCTCCATTTCTCTCTGCCCTCCCCACCTCCGTGTCTACACCTTTTCCTTAAGAAGCACAGGCAGCGGTAGAGAAGGGGCAGCAACGAAAAAAAAAGGAATTTCACTCGGTGTCTCACACAAAGAGGAGAGGAGAGAAATGAAGGTGGATTCTCTCTCCTCTCTTCCATTTCTCTTTGCCCTCCCCACCTCCCCTTCTCCACTTTCTTTTACTCAACGAGCATAGACAGTGTCAGAGAAGGGGCGACGGCGACAGCGATAGAGAGAGGGATTTCACTTGACGTCTCGGTAGTCAAAGAGATTACCTTCTGCAAATTTGTTGCGGATTGTTTGAACTTCGATTAGAAAATTTGTGGATTATCTAATAGAGGTAAATTATATATGATTTTTAATCTTATTATAGGTTTTTTAGTCTCAATTATTGAGACATCTTTCTCTGTTGCAATTTTAATTATTTTTTTCATTTTTTTTATTTATGCCTCTTTTTACTAGATTTGACTGCATTCGAAGAATCATTTTGTTTTGTCGGAAATCTAGTTTTTTTGTGCCTGAAAACATAAGATTTGATTTTTGAATTTTGCCGGAATTGTTCGATTTATGCCTGTATTAATCAATATCGAATACTTATCAACTGATACGGACTGCTACAATAAAATTGTACTGTGTCGGCAGATACCAATATTTTATTTGAGCATCGTATCAAACACCTACAAAACCAATCCGATCCGGCCCGCACGTATCGACCGATACTTCGAATCTTGCTTCATAATTGGGTAAAATGTAAAAACATATTAAAATAGTCTTGAGATTTCAAATTCAACTATAGTAACAAAATGTAAATTCAACTATTTTATTTGAGCATCGTATCAAACACCTTCAAAACCAATCCGATCCGGCCCGATATGCATCGACCGATACTTCGAATCTTGCTTCATAATTGGTAAAATGTAAAAACATAGTAAAATAGTCTGAGATTTCAAATAACTATAATAAGAAATCTAATACTGAAGATTTCAAAATAGATCAACAGTTTATGCCAAGTGTTTTCATGATCAGTGAGTTAGCAATACAATCCAGATTCCAATGAGATGGGTACACAATAAATTCGTTAAAAAGCTGCCAAGAGCACAAGTATACGTACAGAAATGACAAGTCGTGAGAAAGATACTGGTAATCAGTGAGGTTCAAATACAATAGAGCTTTAGATTCCATGTTTCATCAATCAGTGTTTTGTTAAATCTAACTCGTGATGAATACATGTTATAAAAACTGATAGTTGTCACTACTCACTACTACTGCTCTTTTTACAAAATATCATATGAATACCTTAGTGAGAGCATACCTTTCGAAGGTGGGGCCATCTGACCACTGATTGGAACTTCAGTATAGAATCAACTGCACCAAGTCAAGCAAATATTAGCACCATGCTGTAGGAAAATAAATAAATAAATCCTGCCTCTATAAAACAAACCAGATACAAGATAAAGATTCTTTTAATGCAATCAAAAAGTGTTTCTGATATGTTAACTTGGAAATCGTACACTAGCCATGGCAATGTATGACCATCATATTACACCAAACACTTTTCAGAGCTACTACAGCATATAAAAAGTCATCATCCAAGTCTTCTCCCTTCTAAATGAGGTCTATTAGAAAACTCCATACAAAGTCTTCTACCGTCTAAAAGAGGTCAGTTATGTAACCGCCAGTCTATTTGACATCAACCCTCTATGTTGGTATCAAATTCCTAGCTGAGGTTGATGAGAGGGTCATACCATACAACCTAGACGGCCAGTTGTCAGGTAGTTGACCTACATCTTGCCTATGAAGTTTAAGATATTGAAAGCAAGGAGCATCCTCCCAAGTCCCACTAGACTATAGTTTAAACTAAGAGGTATGATGATACAAATTGCAAGAGGAAATTGCATTATATTCATGACACATTAAGGAGAAAAAAAAGAAACGGCATTTCATACAGCAAATAAAAAATGCAACACAAAATTGCATTGAGAACAACTAAACCCAGCAGTACAATCCCACCAGAAATAGATCCCAAACCTCTTCCGTGTCAATGACAAATCTAACTTTGCTAAAGCAAATATCAAATAAAGTTACACAATTATGTAGTTATATACAACCACCTAAGAAATACCAAAGCAAAATAAGTAGTGTAGACAAAAACTAATAACTAGTGAACAAAAACAGAAACTTTATCCCCACCCCCAACCAGCTGCTTAAAGACTCCTTGTCTTAGCAGCAAATAGCAATCAGAAGAGCACCTACTAAATCCACAAACCAAAAGCCTAGACCTAAATGATAATTGAAGGGTAGAGCGGTGAAGTAGAAAAGTGTCAATGAGTTAACACCCGTCAAGGCAGTGAGGTGTGCAGCACTCGAATTCTTTTTATTTCACCACATCATTTCAAGTACAGAAACAGATGGTACTGTTCCAATGTATGAGCAACCACAGACGTTTAACACAAACTTGACATGGCAACCTCAAAAGCACACATGAACAATCTGGCATAACTAGAAAGACATTTCAACTTTTTTTTTACATAATAAACTTCTTATCATGCACATGAATAGCCTATCAAACTGAGTAATATAGAAGGCTCCAAAGATAGAAACGTGTACATAGCAAGACCAGATTGCAACATAATTTTTGTATTATTGACACTACATATACAACTAAGGTTACTACTTTCTTACATTACAACAATAACAGCAAAGACTACATAACGGATCTTGAACCAAGCCAATTGCACCTAAAATTATCCATTAGAAAAAAAGACTAATCCATGTAGTTGCATGCATTTCCAACTGAAAAAATAATGTTGGTGTGCAGCCTGTCAAATTAGCAATGATGGTGCAGCCAATCGTGCAAAGTTTATCTACTTATAGTATAACTTCATAATTATATAATAAGTTTACCAGACCAAAATACATGTTTGTATTTGCGGGAAAAAAAAAACTAGTATTTTCCAATTAGCTCAGCAGTAGACCACTTTTAACAGCACTAGGAGCAGGAATGAAAATACATTCTATTAAGCGCTGTTATATTATTAAGCGCTGTTATATGTTTATATTTGATATGCAAATGGTGCAACCAGCTTTTATTCGTCACAGAATAAGAACTTTTCTTTATAGGAAGCGCCTATAAACCCCAATTAATCTAAAAAAAATTCCATACTAAACTAAATCCTGGGCTGAGAGGGGAAAAAAGGAACTTTAATGCTTCAATGACAAAATCCTAACAAATTGGCAACATTAGAAGTACAAAATTACAAGATGATGGAATCAAACGTATAAAACTAGGAACTTCGGGGGGAAAAACCTAGTGAATGATCACGAGCATATATGAATCAAACAATCGGTAATAAATTTTGGGACCGAACGCAAATAAACCCTAATTAATGAGAAAATAGCACATGATTTTAAAATCAAAACCCTTAAAAGTTGGGAAATTTAGGGGTTTTGGAGGAGACTGACCTAGAAACCCTAGCTTTCGACGCAGAAGAAAGAAATGGCGGCGTTCTGCTGTGGGAGTATTTATTTCCGCTTCTGAGGAATCCTGTCCGTTGGATCTCCACTTCATCAAGTTTCCGTCGATCGTGCGGCTGCCACTAGTCTCGCTCGTTACCGGGCTGAACTTGGACGTGGCCCGGATCCGAATACAAAATGGAGGCCCAAGTAAAAGTTTATATTTAAAAATATGTTCTAATAAATCAAGGACATATACACATAATTGCATTTAAGGTTGTGTTTGATTGGGCTTTTTTTCAATGAAAAATATTTCTCTCACAAATTTTCCACCGATAGTAGTGTTTGATACATTATATTTTCCATGGAATTATTTTCCAAAACACTATCATTTTTCATATTTTCTTCTTAGGCCGTTTTGATTGGGCTTTTTTTCCATGGAAAATATTTCCATCACAAATTTTCCACCGATTGTAGTGTTTGATACCTTATATTTTACATGGAATTATTTTCCAAAAAACTATCATTTTTTATATTTTTTTTCTAAAATGAAACTTGCCCAACCCATAGGAAAATATCATTTTCCATGGAAAATAACTATTTTCCGTGGAAAATAATGACAATCAAACACCTAAATTAAGTTTTCCATGTAATTTTTTTCTAGAAAATAATTCCATGGAATTAATTTCTTTTTCACATATTTTCCACCTTGCAATCAAACACACCCTAAAATGGTGGAAAATGAAACTTGTCCAACCCATAGGAAAATATCATTGTCCATGGAAAATAACTATTTTCTATGAAAATAATGACAATCAAACACTAAATTAAGTTATCCATGGATTTTTTTCTAAATTCCATGAAATTTTTTTCCTAGGAAAAAAATTCCATAGAATTAATTTCTTTTCCACATATTTTCCACGTTGCAATCAAACACACCCTATTGTTGGAAAAAAAATCAATTCTTCGACCAATAAAACCGGGGACGACAATGTTGGAATGGAAAAGATTATGTAAAGTACATAACTCAATAGTCGGATTGCTTCAGAAAGAAACATCGTCATGAGATCTTTGAGAATTGCAATACACAACTTATCAGTCGTAGGTTTGTAGTTAAGGATGTAAAACGATTCAAATGGCTCACATTCAGCTCGATCCAAGTTTGGTTCAAAACTCGTTCGTGGGTTGGTCGGTACCGAACTCGATCGATTTTTTCTATTGTAACACCCAGTTTCTAAAATGAGGGTAATTTTGAAATTTTGTATTTTAATTTATTTAATTATGATATTTAAATGATAATATGATTTTTGGTAATTTTTAATCATTTTAAAACTGTTTTAAATTATGACTTATGATTTTGGTGTTTGACTAGTGTAACCTTAGAGTCTAGCCATGTGATTAGGATGTTTGACTAGTACATTATAGCCTAGAGGGTATTTTGGTCATTTTAGGATTTATTTAAATTTATTATGATTTATGGGAATTTGTGTGTTTTTGATATTAATTAATTATGGCTATGTGTTATGTTAGTCATGACTAGTTGAGACTTGTAGACTAACCTAGAACTAACCCTAGTTGGTAACCCTAGTCTAACTCTAGTCAACCTACTTTTAGTCATTAGAGATTGGTCTTAAGGTAGGAAGGATTACTTAAGTAAAACTAGTTCATGACTTGTGGCATAAGTCGATGACTTATGATTTATCAATTTTGAGACTTGTGATTAAGCCATAGGCCCATGACTTAGGCCCAAAACCAAATTAAACCCACCCATGGCAGCCAACCTAGGGATTCCCACCCCTATTTAATGCCTCTTTCATTTAGGGTTGGCCTCTCTTGAAAATAGATCTCAAGTTTAGAAAGAGGTAAATCCCCAACCTTAGAAATTCTTAATTAATTTATTTTAGCTCCTTTTTAGTCCTAGTCTTTTGCAATAGGATCTAATTTATGTTTATATACTGATTTTGGAGGAGCACCTCAGTTTGCATGCAATTTGGAGATTTGGAGTTGCCATTTGGAATCCCCTCTTTGAAGCTTTTCTTGAGTTTTGATACTCAATAGGTAAATCATCTAAACTCATAGTTTTTTTTCTGATTTCTTTGCATATAAGGTTAGGTTTTAGGGTTTCCTAGCTGTCTCCAAAATTATGGCACAATTTGTGTCCATTTCGTGTCCGTATCGGACACGTATCATGATAGGCATATTAGGTGTTTGTAGAAATGCCACATAGGAATTTATTTTCATATTTTTGAAATGTAATTATATGGATCTGTAGATCTTGATGTGTGTATCAATGTTTGTGAAGGTGTCCTAGTGTTTTGTGTCCTTCTGTGTCGTGTTTTTGCACGTGGACACGCTGCGCACTGACTCGGTTCAGTGTCCTGCATCTCGGGCACGATATTTCACTGTATGGGACACGTTGGGACACGAAATTTTGTGGGAAGGTTGGGGCTATCACTGACACTATGCTCCCAAAATTTGGGAGCATATGGTTCACTACACGCGGAGATATCGCACGCGCACGGATCACGCACTGTGTGCACGCGCACGACAGTGTCTCACTGATACGCGTTCGTATCGGATACGACACGTGTCGTGGACACTGTACAGGCGGTCCTAGGGGTAGACCTACCCCTGGCGCACGTGTATGCAAGGCCACGTGTCACCACGTGGCCTGTGTCACGCGCGGGACACGCGTGCACGTGTGCACGACGATTGTTCGTGCACAGTCAGTGTCTGTGTTTGTGTATTGATTGGGACACGATTTGTGTCCAATTCTTGGACACGAGGACACTCTATAGTACCCTCACATGTGTGACACATAGTACCAACCCTTTGTTTGGTATTTAGGTATGATTTTGAATTCGAAATTTTGATTTCCCCTTTTGAACACTGTCATCACTGATACACAGTGTTTTATCCTGTTAATTCCATAGTTCTTCCCAATTTTAACCGTTAAATTGATGTTTAAATTGATATGTTTAATCCCTATATGTGTATTAGTCTACTACAAAACTGTTTACAGATTTAGATTTGGTCTTTGTATTTCGAATGGAATTCGAACATTTGGAATGAGCTGTTAACTGTTTTAAACCACAAATAACTGTCAATATTTTTTTTTCAGAAATCCTGAGAACATATAGGCACTGCCATTTTTTTTGGTTTGATTTTTTTGTGAACCAAATGATTTTCCACCTTATTTATTCACGCATTGATGAGCCTGAGAACCTTACATTGTAACCTGAGAACTGTTTTAATCTGAGAATGAATTGATAATATAGGTAATGTTAGAGTTTTCTTTGTATATTGAAAAACTGAGTATAGGTTTCCATTATGCATGATACTTGTGGTTTTATGATGCTTTTAGGGTCGAAATCTTGATTTCTCCCATATGATTGATAGGTAGGGATGAGTATATAATTTTCTGAATTTGATTCCAACTTCTTCCCTGTTTTGTGATGATTGAATGGTGAATGGGACTTATCTACATGTTTGATAGAGGTTAACTGATTTACTATGCTATATTGATTTCTCTAATTAGATTCCAGCCATGTTAGCTTACACACAATCCTGTCACATGTTTCAGTCCACCTGGGAACATTGAATGCTAACCTACACATTCATATACCCTATGCCACACTGTTGTTTCCCTGTTATACACAGGTACTGTAATACCTATGGTTCGTATTACGTATTTTTGGAATACGTGTACGTATTTTATCTTGTATTGCACGATTCCTAGCTTAGCTTTTCCTTCTTGGCTTGGTTTATTTCCTGGGTTGGTTCGGCTTGGCTTGATTTTTGCCTTGGTTCATGATGAATCAAGGGTGAACCCCTACCTACCACCACCTTTAATATTTATTATCCATTCTTCTTTCTCTCTCTTCATTAACCTCTTCTTCTTCTTCCATTTACTTTTTTCACCTACCAGGGAGAGGGGTCTAGGCAAGTGCAACTTGCTTCATGGAGGGACTCCAATTTTATTGCTTCATTCTCTTCCTTACAGCATTTTATTATACTTTAGTACTTGGCATTTTTACTTTCTATGGCTAGATTCTTGTAGATCTATATTTACATTATTTTCGGATTTCTTGGGTTTTGATCTACTTAATCTTGTTATTTTCGAGTTTTGATGGTTCCATGTTGTAGATAATTTCGTTCTACCCCATTTTGACCTATGGAAGTTCGGATTTGGGCTCCGGATGATAGAGTTATGCAGCTTGGAAGCCATGGCTTATGGTGTACTTCTTCTCGGAAATTTGGAGAAGAAGCACAGTCCCGAGCCGCATGGTAGCACTTGACCGCATGAACATTCATGCGGCAAGTCAGTTCCAACCGCATGCACTATTGCCTTGACTTGACCGCATGACAAGTTCATGCGGCAAGTGTTCCTTCTAGCCGCATGAAGTCCTTCTTACTTAACCGCATGACTGAGCCTTCCCCTTAGCCGCATGGGACTCTGCCCACCCTGAGCCGCATGAACTCAACACTCGCGAGCCGCATAGACCGCAGTCTCCCAGCCGCATGGGTTTACTTCCTTTGACCGCATAGTCTTTGCTCCCCGCAGCCGCATGGGTTGCTCCTCCCCGACTGCATGTACTTGATTGGTCAGCCAGCCGCATGGACCCATCCCCCGCTAGCCGCATGAGTTTCCTATCCTCCTGGCCGCATATGTCTTGCCTTTCTCAGCCGCATGACTGAGTGGATCTCCGAGCCGCATATGACTGATACCCCTTTTGACCGCATAAGCCTTTCCCTTTTTAGTCGCATGCGCCTGACCCTATTCAGCCGCATGGGCTGTTCTCTTCCAGCCGCATGAGATCATTCCTGGCCGCATATGCCTTAGCCGCATGGCTCTTCTATAGCCCTGTGTATTGATATTTATTAGATATTTTACGTCCATTTTATATCATTACGCCTTTTGTCATAAGCTTGATAATCACGAATTTACTTGATATGTTTGGACATGATAATTGAGCCTGACCTGATAGTGGTCCGTCGTGGCGCACTCCTGACCAGTAAACTGGACATGTTAAACCTGACATGATTTATCTTGAGCAGCTGCTGCGACGGCTACCTGACATGACATGACCTGTATAAGTAACCTGGACACCGTGGGCGATTGTGCTTGTACAAATAATCCAGTCATGTCTTGCATCATGTCTAGGAGGGGACTCCTGAGTACCACGGTCAGGAGTACCTACTGAAATGGACTAAGGTTAATAACTAAAATAATTCACTAGTCATGAAGAGATGTTCCCCAGTTACAGGCGACCCCGTTATTCCGGCCGCAAATGTTTGGACTTATAGCCTGCCGACGAGTAGGGCACATTTCCAGCCCACTGTCATATGGGGCACTCTCCATTGTTACTTTAATGATTGGACTCTATTTTCACTCTAGTGTATTGTACTCTCTCTGATTGTCGCGTTAATGATTGAACTCTCTAAATTGTTACTATAATGTTCGCCTGGATAACCTGGGTAGCTGCAGGGCCTGTGACTACTTGGAGCATCTCATTGCATCTTGCTAGTAACTAGGATTGTGATAACCCTAGTTAGTTAATATAGAAAGCCGTAGGCAATAATTGGTCGTGATTGATTAGATGGAGTCTAGTCCAGTATAGTATTGTCTAGAAGTGATTGATTACAAGATTGTACCAGAATGATTGAATGATTGTCACTCCAGATTGTTACTATAATGATTGAACTCTATTGTCACTCTAGCGTATTGTACTATTCATTGTCACTTTTATCGTTGTACTCTCTCATTTTTACCTTAATGATTGTCACCTTTAGCAATAAATGATCAGAGATTAAGTTCTGTTCAGGCGAAGGGTTACAATTTCGGTCCTTGTTTGGTTTAGGGATTGTATCCTGGCTTCCGGAATAGTACCTTCGTCTTCTCTTCATATATTGCCTAGCTATATTTTTATTTAGCATGATTCTCCAGTTGTCTTATGTCAATAATGCTTCACTCAATTATTTTCTCTGATTGGGACAAGTACATTGGTATTGCACAACCTCAATCTGTGTTACTTATTGTCTTCTTACATGTTGAATGCTAATGATTTGTTGGTTTTAGTCCTTAAGTGAAGCCTCCTTTGTGGCACTTGCTCTTTCTGGGGTCTGACCCAGCTGGTTTTGTATAGCCAGATACCGGAGCAGCACCAAAGGATCTTCCTGCTTTCCAGCACGATGGTGACCACCAGGCGTAACCAGGGCATCGAGTGGGTTTCTTTTTGTTCTCCCACTGTAATATTGTAAATTATTCTTTTGAGGCGTTTAGCCGACGAGCAAGTGTTAGCTCGATTGCAGCTTTAATTATTGTCTGCCTACGGGCTGTAACATGATTGACAAGCCCCGGGGGTTGATCATGTATGACTGAACTCTTGCTAGTCCTCACATTTTGTCACGACTAGCTTCATGATCATTCCGAATATGTAATGTATGGGACGCCTTACTATTGTGTATTTGGTGGTCTGACATCTTGTAACTATTATTAGTTGGTTGAGATTGAGACAATAGGCTATTTTATGACCCTAAGAGACTGATGGATTGTAGTGAAACCCTCACATATCTAGACAGCCGTGACCGTATAGCGACGTGGATTCCATTCCGTTATATGTAGCTGGCTATGTCTGCCCCCGCTCTCCAGTGTTCTAGTTCTGGGATGTGACAGGTACCCTCACACTCAACACACACTCTCACACACACAAATATGATTTTTCTCACACGTTGGCACACACACATATCCTAAAACAGTTTACTCTTACACACACACATGAAAATGTTTTTCCTAACACACAAGTTCCTCATTTACCTGTCACACTTTGCTAACCCCTTACCCCCTGTCACACTACACAAGCCTAAACACAATCAACACCCTATCACATCTCCTATACACACACCCCCTATCCTATTAAATCCTGTCACAAGCAACATGTTGACACACACATCTTTGTAGACACCATTTCACACACACTCTCACATTTCTGTCACCTATACACTCACTCACACACACACATGCCTATTCACCTATGTGACACATGCCTACACTCTATGGCATTCATGTCCACACACACATAATTTTATATGTCTCCCTCTCACTCTATAAGCATATACAAATATTAACTATATTCTTGAAAATAATGATATGGTATATATATTTCTATATAGGATTGGTATAGGTAGGCTTTCCTTTAGGCTTGCCTATATACACTAGTAATGTATATATATATATATATATATATATATATATATATATATATATATATATATATATATATATATATATATATATATATATATATATAGATATGATAACTACATAGTTTGTTGAATGTAAAGTCCTTGATTATATATATGATATTGATATATGGTATAGGCTTGGCTTGGTGTTGACCCAGTCTAGACTTGGTTGAGTCTATATTGGACTAGATAGACTAGTTTAGACTTGATGAGCCTAGATTAACTTGTTTAGACCTAGTTTGGCTAGTTTAACCTCGTTTGACCTAGTTTGACTTATTTAGACTAGAACTAACCTAGTTTGACTGTTAGGGTTGACTAGAGTTGACCAAAGGTTGACTTTAGCCTAGATTGACCCCAAACTTTATGTAGATGTATTGTAGCAGTCTATTTCCTTATTTTAGACTTGTTGTGACTTGTACTGTTCTATAGGAGACCGACACCACTCATCGGACAGTATATTCTCTTCGGACATTCAGGATACCAGGCGAGTACTTTCTCTGATCATTTCATATCCTGTTTAGAATTATTTTCCTGCTTTAAATTACTTTACTTGATACTGTCACGTTGGTCACACGGATTGGTACTATATGGATCTTTTCATGAGATGTTATCTCCCTCGGGAGCATCGGATACTGCATGTTTTGTGCGTTTCACGAATCATCACGTATCTCTATGCTTCCTCTGATTCACGAATCGCTTGTGACACATGTACTCTCATGTTCACAGAGCCATCATGAATCACCTTCACGTATCACTCATTTTATGAGCCATGTGAAGTTTCACGAATCTTAACATAACTTGAACAGATCTTTGTGTATCGATTGGGGATGGGGGAGTGGAAATAGACATGTGAATATTATCCAAGTAGCTGTAGTCATGAATCACTCTCTTAGCTGTAGTCATGAATCTCCCATGCCATTCACATGTTTATATTTTAATCTGACTCACTAGTCACTATTAGATCTCTATGTATAGTAGATATTTCTATTACAGTTCTCTCTCTGTTTACATACTGTTTTTCTTCAGTTCATGTATCTTACTTTACTGCATGATTATATTTTCTAACCTGCTATGATCTGTTGAGATGTACTGTACTCACTCCTGTCCTGACTGGACCTGTTGAAAATATTACAGAGGATAAGGAGGAGGCCCTATGTACCACCTATTACGGAGCAGGCTTAGACGACACCTGTGACCTGGTTCCTCTGGAGGACCCAGCTGCAGTACAGGATGCTACTCCCATAGTCTAGGCTAGATAGCTAGGCTTTAGCTTTTCTTTCAGTATTGTTATTTGAATTCAGTTGTTGTTCTGAGATGTAGTTTATATTTAGAGACTCGTATAGAGATGGATGTTCTTGAGTTGTTATCTTAGACACTTAGATTTGCTCTCTCTCTCATTTGTATTACATTGTGGTTTTGATCTCTCTATCTACCTTTACTATCATGTATCTGCCTTAGATGTGATTGAGCCTGTTCTGTTATGTCACCTCCATTTGGAGCGTATATACTGTACATGTACCTTTATATTGTTAGATGATTGACCTAGGACAGCGTTCTACCGCCGACACTGCGGCGTAGGCTGGGCGTTGTTACGTTCTCGTACCCTCACAGTGGGTGCGGGTCGTGACACATTTTTAGTGGTGGCCCATGCAGGTCGAGTTTATGTAGTGGTATTCGAACTAGTGTATCACTACAGCCTGTAGTAGGATTAGGATATTTTGAGGGTACTCAATCACAAATAGAAAAAACTCTTATTCAGATTTCGTATATCTACATTTTGCTGCTTATTGTCTTCCTTGAATTTAAACTGTCCTCCTTTGATATTTCGACTCATTCTCAGCAATTGTTTCCTTTTGATCTGTGTCTCCAGGATGGTTGAGACGCGATCGCATCGCCAGGGCCAGGGGGCCACCGATGAGAGGTCTGTCACCTCTTATACTCAGCAGCCAGCCCCTGGTACCGCAGCCCCAGTCATGCCAGCTGGGGTAGGCATTTCGGCAGCTTTTGGAGGAGCCCCACCAGCAGTGAGGCATGAGCCGAGTACGGTGATCCCGGATGTACTTCAGCAGCAGCAGCAGCCACCTGCAGGGATAATTGATGCCGTTCAGCTGTTAGCCTTCTTCCGGCAGTACATGGAGGGTCAGCAGACCCAGCAGCAGAGGCAGACAGCAGAGCTCACGCGAGGCATTGATCTGGCAGTGACCGCAGTAGAGAGAGTCGTAGCTCAGCCAGCGGCAGCCCCACAGCCGTACCAGCCACGGGAGAAGGGCATCCAAGATTTCCAGAAGATGCACCCGAGAGACTTCCGAGGGACAGAGGGGATCTTGTATACCGATGAGTGGATCGAGCATATGGAGGAGATTTTCAGGTTGGCCGAGATTCCGACGAGGCTCCAGATAGAGACAGCGGCCAGCATGATGCAGGATCTGGCCCGTATATGGTACCAGACCGACCCGAGGGTCGGTACAGCAGGACAGACTTGGGCAGCATTCAAGAAGCTGTTCAAGGAGAAGTTCTTTCCAGACGCAGCGCTGGGAGCCCTCGAGACCCAGTTCGAGGCCCTAGTCCAGGGGAACCAGTCCGTGGAGGAGTACGCAGGAGATTTCTGCCGCCTGAGCAGATTTATGGAGGACTTGTCAGAGACGACGAAGGCCCGGAGGTTCCGGAAGGGCTTGGTAAAGGAGGTCAAGTCCTACACCAAGAACGCCCGTAGCGCTACCTATGAGGAGATCCTGGTGGACGCTTTAGCTGCAGAGGATGATCTTGAGCTTAGGCTCAAGAGGGGGCGAGACTCCCAGGGAGGCATCAGTAGCGGAGGACCGGCCAAGAGGCCGCACGTTCAGCATCAGTTTCAGCAGCAGTTCCAGGGTCACGGCCATCAGCAGGGACAGCAGCAGCCCAGACAGCATCAGGCACCCAGACAGTAGGCAGTCTGTTGCCCCTACTGCAAGAAGCCGGGGAATGGATGGGGTGAGTGCAGGAGGAGGCTGGGCAGGTACCTACTATGTGGAGCAGCAGACCACCAGCTGAGGGAGTGTTCCCAGTACATAGGCACAGCACCAGGAGGAGGAGCCAAGGCTCCAGTAGGTCAGCAGCGGGGACCGTTATCGACGTAGCAGCAGAGATTTGTGCAGTATCAGCATCAGGCTGGAGGAGGCCAACAAGGGCGAGCTTACGCCATGACAGTCGAGGATGCTCAGGCAGTGGGAGAGGTGCTTGCAGGTTCTATTCTTTTCGATCCCATCCCCACCCTGCCTCGTTATATCTATCTTGAAATTCAATTCCATCTGTTCTTATCTGCTTCCTTATCTGTTGATAAGTTTTGATCTGGCATTTATTTTCGATTTGGTTTCTTTCGAGATAAGTCGTATGGGCTAGGTCGCCTAAGTTATGGGATCTAGAGTCTTCTATAGTCATGATAGCTGGCATTGTGAGGACATATAGTCAGATTTTGGATGTATTTCTCGGGTGTGGGAATTTAAATTTTTGCTGCCAAGCATGCGGCAATGCGAAAATTTTAAATACCATAATTCTAGAGGTATGTACCTTAGTCGAGGACTCTGTGATTATCGTAGCCTTGCTCACTAGCATGACGAAGATTCTGAGTATCATGATTTTGGACAGACGCATACGATTATCTGACGGTATGTTTGAGACTCTGATTGTGGGGTGTTTGACCTAGAAGACTACTACCATTTTAATTTCGAGGACGAAATTTTTCTAAGGTGGGTAGACTTGTAACACCCTGTCACTTCCCATTCTCAGAATACGTATTTATTTAATAGTTACCATGTATTATTCTGTATTTAAATTTCTGAAAATTTATGTTAGTTAATTAATCTGCTCTTTAAATTTTCATGTTAATTTATTTCCTGCAATTTTATTTCTGCACTTTATTTCCTGCTTTTATTCCTGCATTTATTTTCTGCTTTTACCTCTTTGCTTTGCTTGCGGGTTGGCCTTGGATGAACCCATTGGACCCGGCCCAATACTCCCACCTACCACCACCCCTTCATTTAAAGCCCAAAACCATTTCTCTCTCTTCATTACTTCTTTCCATTACACTTCTTCTTTCCCATAACTCTCCCACCAACCTAGAAGAGATAGGCAAGTGCCAACTTGCTTGATGATGGATCCCCATTATTATTGTTCCATCATCTTCCTCATTTGATTCTAAGTCTCTTTAGTACTTAGCATTTTCAATTTCCATGGCTTATTTGTTGTAGATCTAAGTTTGATACATTTTCAGATTTCTTAGGTTTTGATCTAGTAAACTTTGTTATCTTCAAGTTTCGATGGTTCCATGTTGTAGAGAATTTCGTTCTACCCAATTTTGACCTATGGAAGTCCATATTTGGGCTTGGGATGAAGGATTTATGGAGCTTGGAAGCAATGGCTTCCATTGCTTCCATGGTTCTGTTCTCAGAAAATTTGGAGAAGAAGAACAGTCCCAGCCGCATCAAATCTTCACTCCTCAAGCGCATGGAAATCTTTACTTCCACAGCGCACGAGATTTATTTCCCACAGCCGCATTCCCTCAGGCGCATGATTTATTTATTTCCCAATCACTTCTCACAGCCAAGGCGCATGAGTTATTTATTTCCCAATCACTTCTCACAGCCAAGGCGCATGAGTTATTTATTTCCCAATCACTCCCCACAGCCAAGGCGCATGATTTATTTATTTCCCAATCACTTTCCACAGCCAAGGCGCATGAGTTTATTTATTTCTCAATCCTTTCCCTCAGGCGCATGATTTATTTATTTCCCAATCACTTCCCACAGCCAAGGCGCATGAGTTTATTTATTTCTCAATCCTTTCCCTCAGGCGCATGAGTTATTTATTTCCCACAGATTTCCTCAGGCGCATGAATTTATTTATTTTCCAATTATTTCCCACAGTGCGTGAGATTGTTTATTTCCCAATCATTTCCCACAGCGCACGAGATTTATTTTCCACAGCCGCATTCCCTCAGGCGCATGAGTTTATTTATTTCCCACAGATTTCCTCAGGCGCATAAATTTATTTATTTTCCAATTATTTCCCACAGTGCGTGAGATTGTTTATTTCCCAATCATTTCCCACAGCGCACGAGATTTATTTCCCACAGCCGCATTCCCACAGCGCATGAGTTTATTTATTTTCCAATCATTCCCTCAGGCGCATGATATTATTTATTTTCCAACCTTTTCCACAGCGCATGATATTATTTATTTCCCAATCATTCCCTCAGGCGCATGATATTATTTATTTTCCAACCTTTTCTACAGCGCATGATATTATTTATTTCCCAATCATTCCCCAGGCGCATGATATTATTTATTTTCCAACCTTTTCCACAGCGCATGATATTATTTATTTTCCAATCATTCCCCAGGCGCATGAGATTATTTATTTCCCAATCATTTCCCACAGCGCATGAGATTATTTATTTTCCAATCATTATTTATTTCCCAATGTTTATTTCCCGAATTTGGCATTAATTAACATTGATTGTTATCTTGATTAATTATTGATCATGCGTTCCTAGATGGAACTAAGAGACTGGCTAGTCGTCTTATTGAAATGAATGAATGAGACACGTTCATATTAAGTATGAACTACTATAATCGATTGGCCGATCCCGAATCTTGACATACAGGCATACATGTAGGCTTCAATTTATTTATTTATTTATTTTACTATAAAAGAAGCATGTGTACTTTATGGTCAAGGCATGATTGTTCCGTGGTTAGTTTGGATTGTTGCATTACGCTATGTAAGACCTACAACCTAACCGCACGGGTATCGTTGTAGAGCTGGGCATATCGTACTTTGTACTGAAGTACTCATTCTGAATGACCATGACCCACGGCATGGGATTTTACTTAACGTAGAGGCTACTAAGTTAAATAAAATAATGATTGCATGGAGAGAATGGATTCCCGAGTTCTTACATGGCAGCCCTCTTTGGGACTATTAGTGCCCAACAGGCCGGCTGGTTCCCACAGATACTGCAAATCTGCCACACGGACAGGGAGCGGTATCTGTTTATATTATTGTATATTGTATATTGATGACGGGCGTCCCGCTGGGACTCGTCTAATTCATGATTGGCGCAATTGATTGATTGGATCGACTAGCCTTGCTTGTCCATAGTAAGAACTGAGAAATCCTTATTGCATAATTCCAGGATAACTTGGGACTCACAATAGCAAGTCGTAGAATTTGATTGGCCGTTCAAGATGATTTGTTTGTGTACTGTACCTACTCTGTTAACTAACTGAGATGATCAGAGCATCATGACATGACGGGCCAACTTCTGTCCTTGTTTGGTTGGGAGGTTGGTTCGAAGTGTCGTGATGTCACGTGAATCCCAGTAGCGAGCAGAGATCTATTATTATATTCTCTTATTTACTGGTTTAATGCCTCATATCGTGCTTCCTTGCGGTACTTGCTATTAGAGGTCTAACCTCTCTGGTTTTGCATGGCCAGATTTAGAGCCGGTTCCCGAGGACTCAGCTTACTTCCACCTCCAAGATGGTCAATACTAGAGAAATGATCGCAGGAGGACTCGAGTGGGTTTCTTACTTCCCCGCTCGTTTTGTTATTTACCTTATACTTTGCCGTTTGGCACCGACATGTTAGTCGGATCGTCTTGTACTTACTTTTACATAATTGTAACTAAAGTCAGACTGCAGCTGATAACAATTGTGTATATTTTTGCTACATCAGATCTGGCTATGTTTTGTAAAGCCAGATATCAAGAACATTTTGACAGAGCGTTTGGGACGCCTTACTGCTTTATCTTACATGTTCTCTATTACTGTTTCTTGTTCGAATGATTGAGACAATAGATGTGAAGTGACCATAGTGAGACCTTTATGTAGTATGCACCCCCTCGTCTGGTTAGACAGCATTGATCGTATTATACGGTATTCATCTACCCGTAATACGTAGCTGGCTGAGTCATTCCCCCGCTCTCCAGTATTCTGGTTCTGGGGCGTGACAAGGTTTTAGTGGTGGCCCATGCAGGTCTGATTTCAGACTTGTGGGGTGTTTTAATTTATAGGATGTCTCAATCACACATGTTTCCCCTTGATCTCCTGATTCGTATTCTCGATTCTAGCTTGACATTCCGGTATTCTTTGACTTCATTGATCTTCCCTGTCCGACCGTTTGATTATTCTCTTGTCCCTTTTCTTAGGGGCACCTCGTCCGCATCTGTCAGGATTGGGCAACAACAACAAGGGCAGCATGGGCAACCTGACCAGGTTGGTCAGTAACAAGAGCCAGTACAACCTCAAGAGGCTATTCAAGAAGAGGTGATAGTGGAACCAGCAGTTGGACCGCAGTATCCGGAGGTTCCAACACCACCAATAGTTCCACCTACCCCAGTGGAAGTGGACACACCAGCCCTTCTGGAGATCATGAGAGGGATGATGGCTACTCAGCAACATCAGATGTTGGCCCAGCAGCGCATGCACGCTCAGTTACAAGAGCAGAATGTATTGCTTAACCAAGGATTACAGACAGCTTTAGAAAGAGGGGTCAGGCCAGATTCAGGAGCATCAGCCAGGTTTTGCAAGTACAACCCCCGTCGTTTCGAGGGCACGGAGGATGCCATCTCAGCAGATGCATGGCTTAAAGATATGGAGGCTATTCTGACAGCAGCGAAGGTGCCGACAGAAGAACGTGTGGATCTAGTGAAGTTGTTACTTCAGGATCTCTCACGTGATTGGTGGGAATCAGAGGAAGTAGGCATCAGGCGTCTTGTGGCTTGGGACGATTTTACAGCAAGATTCAAGACGAAGTACTATGGAGTTGTGGCGCAGTTTGAGCTACAACAGAAGTTTATCAACCTCAGACAGGCTGGCAAGACTGTAGATGCTTATGCAGCAGAGTTCTGCAGATTGAGTAGGTTCGCCCCAGAGATGGTAGCAACAGAGAGCCAGAGGGCTATGAGGTTCCAGCAAGAGTTTCATCTTGAGCTCTTGCAATTGATAGAGGGGCACAATTACCAAACTTTTGATGAAGTATTGACAGCAACTCGAAGGCATGAGATCACCATTCAGAGGCTTGCGGCAAGGACTGGAGGTCAGAAGAGATCCCACAGTCAGATTGAAGGAGGAGGGGGAGCAGCACCCCGAACAACAACACCATCCACTGGCATTCGTATCCACGATGTGGCGATACGAGGACCAGTACCACCAAGGCAGCAGCAACAGCATCAGAGGAAGAACCAGCAACCCCCAGCGGGCTGCACTTATTGCAGGAAGATAGGGCACACTAGAGATGTGTGTCGGACAGTGAACGGGCAGTGTCTGATATGTGGAAATCCAGATCATCGGGTTACCACATGTTCCATGAATTCGAGGTCAGGAGGACCAGTACAACAGTTTCCTGCTCTGCCAGCACCAGGGGCAGGACAGTATCGAGGACCAGCGGTAGCAGTGAGACAGTTGGCCCAGCGCCCGTTCATGACGCAGGCTCAGATGTTTCGGCAGCAGGGACCGCCGATGCAACAACACCAGCATAGACCACCCCAGCATCACCAAGGCAGGGGCCAGCGGCAGCACCAGGCTAGGCCGCAGCATGGGAACCAGCAAGGAGGTCGAGGACAGGCATTCACTCTGTCCTTGGAAGAGGCATTGGCATCGGGAGATGTTGTGGCAGGTAACATTCTCGTCGCCTCTTATCCCGCAGTAGCATTGTTTGATTCGGGAGCATCACACTCATTTATATCTGCACAATTTGCAACACGGCTAGGAATGGAGTTCGAGGCATTGCCAGGGAGGTTGAATATACTCACTGGTAATGGGCTCGTAGGAGTTAGTAGAGTTATTCTAGCATGTAGCGTTGTAGTTTGCGGGCATTCCTTACCCGCCCGGTTGATAGAATTTTCTGTTGGAAATTTTGACGTTATCTTAGGCATGGACTGGCTGAAAGACAGTCATGCGACAATAGATTGTCATAGAGGGAGTGTATCTTTTGATATTCCAGGCACGAAGCGGTTCACCTTAGTCAGATCAGTAGCAACTCAACAAGAGCAGGGAGTAATAACGGCAATGGAAGAAGTTCAAGTCCCGAAGGTAGTTGAAGAGTTTTTAGACGTATTTCCTGAAGAGCTTCCAGGTCTACCACCGGTTAGAGATATTGAGTTCAGTATAGAATTGGCACCTGGAACTAAACCGATATCAGATCGGGTTTACAGAATGGCAGATTCAGAGCAGGCCAAGGTATATCAGCACATAGAGGAACTGAAGGAGAAGAAGTTCATCCAAGCTAGCGTGTCACCCTGGGCAGCACCAGTGGTACTTGTGGGAAAGAAGGATGGATCATCCAGATTGTGCATTGATTACAGGAAGCTTAACGCAGCAACAGTGAAGAACAAGTACCCACTACCCAGAATCGACGACTTATTTGATCAGTTGAGCAGAGCTAGAATTTTTTCCAAGATAGATCTTCGTTCAGGGTATCATCAAGTGAGGGTTCGGAAGGAGGACATTCCCAAGACAACATTCAGGTCGAAGTATGGGCATTATGAATTCTTAGTAATGCTGTTTGGTTTGACCAATGCTCCAGCAATCTTTATGGATTTGATGAACCGCATCTTTATGCCATACTTAGATCAGTTTGTCGTTGTGTTTCTTGACGACATTCTCGTATACTCAGCTAGTGAAGAGGAGCATGAAGACCACCTCAGGAAAGTGTTGTAGGTTCTGAGAGAGAACCAGTTGTATGCCAAGCTCAGCAAATGTGAGTTTTGGTCGGATCACATTTCATTTTTGGGTCATATCATATCAGGAGCTGGAGTAGCAGTGGATCCCAAGAAGGTAGAAGCAGTAGAAAGTTGGCCAGTACCCAAGACCGTAGCAGATGTGCGGAGTTTCTTGGGATTGGCAGGATATTACAGAAGGTTTGTATCAGACTTTGCGAGGCTTTCAGCACCCATGACCCGCTTGACACGGAAGGATGTGCCATTCGTCTGGTCGGTAGAATGCCAGGCATCATTTGAGAATCTGAAGCAGAAGTTAATATCAGCGCCCATTCTTACATTGCCAGTTGGACCCGGAGGATTTACAGTATATTGTGATGCGTCAGGTAAAGGACTTGGATGTGTCCTCATGCAGCATGGAAAGGTGATAGCGTATGCATCTAGGCAGCTTCGAAACCACGAGAAGAATTATCCAACTCATGATTTGGAGTTGGCGGCAGTAGTATTTGCTTTGAAGCTATGGAGGCATTACTTATATGGTGATCGAGTGGACATGTACACAGACCACAAAAGTCTGAAGTACATCTTTACTCAGAAGGAGCTGAACATAAGGCAGAGAAGATGGTTGGAGTTGATCAAGGATTACGACGTGGAGCTTCAGTATCACCCAGGCAAGGCTAATGTGGTAGCAGATGCTCTCAGCAGGAGAGGCGGCACATTTATGTTAACAACACAGAGGCATATCTTAGAAGATCTTCAGGAGATGGGCATCGAGATTATACTTCCTAGTGATGTAGGAGTTCTGGCGAGTCTACAAGTTCAATCCGACTTGGTAGACAGAATCAAGGCAGCTCAGGCACAAGACCCAAGGATTCAGAAGCTTAGGACAGAGTGTGAGTCAGGACTCAGAAAGGAGATGCAAATTCATGAAGATGATACCCTTAGGTTTGGGACACGCCTATGTGTGCCTAGTGGAGATATCAGACAGGAGGTTATGGCAGAAGCTCACAGTTCCCAGTATTCTGTACACCCTGGAGGGACCAAGATGTACCAAGATATCAAGCAGCACTTCTGGTGGAACGGGATGAAGAGGGAGATAGCTAGATTTGTTTCCCGTTGCTTGGTATGTCAGCAAGTGAAGGCAGAGCAGCAGAGGCCAGCTGGATTATTGCAACCGCTTTCTATCCCAGAATGGAAGTGGAAGCATATTACAATGGACTTTGTGACCGGTTTACCGAGATCACCAAGTGGTAAAGATGCTATTTGGGTGATAGTAGATCGGCTTACAAAGGTGGCACACTTTCTTCCTTTCAGAGTAGGACAATCTACAGAAAAGTTGGCAGAGTTGTACATGCAACAGATAGTCAGGCAGCATGGAGTCCTTGTCAGCATTGTGTCAGACAGAGATACCCGTTTTATATCACATTTCTGGAAGAGCTTACATCATAGTCTGGGCACCAAGTTAAGATTTAGTACGGCTTACCATCCACAGACGGACGGGCAATCAGAAAGAACAATTCAGACTTTAGAAGACATGTTGCGAGCTTGCACCCTGGATTTTGGAGGATCTTGGGAGAGCCACCTGCACTTAGTCAAGTTCTCGTACAACAACAGTTATCAAGCCAGTATCCAGATGGCGCCATTTGAAGCACTATATGGTAAGAAGTGTAGGTCGCCACTAGCATGGGATGATATCGGGGAGAGAAAGATGCTAGGCCCAGAATTGATTGTTCAGACGGTTGGAATGGTTAAAGGAATTAGAGAGCGACTTCGAGTTGTGCAGGATCGGCATCGTCATTGGGCAGACCAGCATCGTAGGTCGTTAGAGTTTTCTGTTGGGGACCACGTATTCTTGCGGATCTCACCTACCCGTGGGGTCATTAGATTTGGCATTCGCGGGAAGTTGAGTCCTCGATACGTGGGCCCGTTTGTTATTCTTGATCGGGTAGGCGATGTTGCTTATCGTTTATCCCTTCCACCTTCGTTACGAGAGGTGCATGACGTGTTTCATGTATCTCAATTGCGAAGGTATGTATCAGACCCAAGCCATGTCCTTGATCATTCTGAGCTGGTTGTTGGTACCAACCTGTCTTACGAGGAACAGTCTGTGTCTATTTTGGACCGAAGAGAGAAGGTACTCAAGAACCGAACAATTAACCTTGTCCGGGTTGCTTGGGGTCATCACTCTTTGGGGGAGTCAACGTGGGAACGTGAGGATGATATCCGATCACAGTATCCGTACCTGTTTGACTCACAAGGTATATCTCTTTTTGTATACCTTGATTGTCTTAACCCCTCATGCTTGTCACGTTGTAAGTAGAATTGCTTGGTGTCGTAGAATGTTCAGCATGGATATGTTTCTACTGTTAATATTGTAGAATGATTGCTTACTCTAATTGATCGTACTTAGATTAGTTTAGCTTCGATATTTCTATCATGCTTAGATCTGAAATTCCGAGGACGGAATTTTTCTAAGGAGGGTAGAGATGTCACTTCCCGTTCTCAGAATACGTATTTATTTAATAGTTACCATGTATTATTCTGTATTTAAATTTCTGAAAATTTATGTTAGTTAATTAATCTGCTCTTTAAATTTTCATGTTAATTTATTTCCTGCAATTTTATTTCTGCACTTTATTTCCTGCTTTTATTCCTGCATTTATTTTCTGCTTTTACCTCTTTGCTTTGCTTGCGGGTTGGCCTTGGATGAACCCATTGGACCCGGCCCAATACTCCCACCTACCACCACCCCTTCATTTAAAGCCCAAAACCATTTCTCTCTCTTCATTACTTCTTTCCATTACACTTCTTCTTTCCCATAACTCTCCCACCAACCTAGAAGAGATAGGCAAGTGCCAACTTGCTTGATGATGGATCCCCATTATTATTGTTCCATCATCTTCCTCATTTGATTCTAAGTCTCTTTAGTACTTAGCATTTTCAATTTCCATGGCTTATTTGTTGTAGATCTAAGTTTGATACATTTTCAGATTTCTTAGGTTTTGATCTAGTAAACTTTGTTATCTTCAAGTTTCGATGGTTCCATGTTGTAGAGAATTTCGTTCTACCCAATTTTGACCTATGGAAGTCCATATTTGGGCTTGGGATGAAGGATTTATGGAGCTTGGAAGCAATGGCTTCCATTGCTTCCATGGTTCTGTTCTCAGAAAATTTGGAGAAGAAGAACAGTCCCAGCCGTATCAAATCTTCACTCCTCAAGCGCATGGAAATCTTTACTTCCACAGCGCACGAGATTTATTTCCCACAGCCGCATTCCCTCAGGCGCATGATTTATTTATTTCCCAATCACTTCTCACAGCCAAGGCGTATGAGTTATTTATTTCCCAATCACTTCTCACAGCCAAGGCGCATGAGTTATTTATTTCCCAATCACTCCCCACAGCCAAGGCGCATGATTTATTTATTTCCCAATCACTTCCCACAGCCAAGGCGCATGAGTTTATTTATTTCTCAATCCTTTCCCTCAGGCGCATGATTTATTTATTTCCCAATCACTTTCCACAGCCAAGGCGCATGAGTTTATTTATTTCTCAATCCTTTCCCTCAGGCGCATGAGTTATTTATTTCCCACAGATTTCCTCAGGCGCATGAATTTATTTATTTTCCAATTATTTCCCACAGTGCGTGAGATTGTTTATTTCCCAATCATTTCCCACAGCGCACGAGATTTATTTCCCACAGCCGCATTCCCTCAGGCGCATGAGTTTATTTATTTCCCACAGATTTCCTCAGGCGCATGAATTTATTTATTTTCCAATTATTTCCCACAGTGCGTGAGATTGTTTATTTCCCAATCATTTTCCACAGCGCACGAGATTTATTTCCCACAGCCGCATTCCCACAGCGCATGAGTTTATTTATTTCCCAATCATTCCCTCAGGCGCATGATATTATTTATTTTCCAACCTTTTCCACAGCGCATGATATTATTTATTTCCCAATCATTCCCTCAGGCGCATGATATTATTTATTTTCCAACCTTTTCCACAGCGCATGATATTATTTATTTCCCAATCATTCCCCAGGTGCATGATATTATTTATTTTCCAACCTTTTCCACAGCGCATGATATTATTTATTTCCCAATCATTCCCCAGGCGCATGAGATTATTTATTTCCCAATCATTTCCCACAGCGCATGAGATTATTTATTTTCCAATCATTATTTATTTCCCAATGTTTATTTCCCGAATTTGGCATTAATTAACATTGATTGTTATCTTGATTAATTATTGATCATGCGTTCCTAGATGGAACTAAGAGACTGGCTAGTCGTCTTATTGAAATGAATGAATGAGACACGTTCATATTAAGTATGAACTACTATAATCGATTGGCCGATCCCGAATCTTGACATACAGGCATACATGCAGGCTTCAATTTATTTATTTATTTATTTTACTATAAAAGAAGCATGTGTACTTTATGGTCAAGGCATGATTGTTCCGTGGTTAGTTTGGATTGTTGCATTACGCTATGTAAGACCTACAACCTAACCGCACGGGTATCGTTGTAGAGCTGGGCATATCGTACTTTGTACTGAAGTACTCATTCTGAATGACCATGACCCACGGCATGGGATTTTACTTAACGTAGAGGCTACTAAGTTAAATAAAATAATGATTGCATGGAGAGAATGGATTCCCGAGTTCTTACATGGCAGCCCTCTTTGGGACTATTAGTGCCCAACAGGCCGGCTGGTTCCCACAGATACTGCAAATCTGCCACACGGACAGGGAGCGGTATCTGCTTATATTATTGTATATTGTATATTGATGACGGGCGTCCCGCTGGGACTCGTCTAATTCATGATTGGCGCAATTGATTGATTGGATCGACTAGCCTTGCTTGTCCATAGTAAGAACTGAGAAATCCTTATTGCATAATTCTAGGATAACTTGGGACTCACAATAGCAAGCCGTAGAATTTGATTGGCCGTTCAAGATGATTTGTTTGTGTACTGTACCTACTCTGTTAACTAACTGAGATGATCAGAGCATCATGACATGACGGGCCAACTTCTGTCCTTGTTTGGTTGGGAGGTTGGTTCGAAGTGTCGTGATGTCACGTGAATCCCAGTAGCGAGCAGAGATCTATTATTATATTCTCTTATTTACTGGTTTAATGCCTCATATCGTGCTTCCTTGCGGTACTTGCTATTAGAGGTCTAACCTCTCTGGTTTTGCATGGCCAGATTTAGAGCCGGTTCCCGAGGACTCAGCTTACTTCCACCTCCAAGATGGTCAATACTAGAGGAATGATCGCAGGAGGACTCGAGTGGGTTTCTTACTTCCCCGCTCGTTTTGTTATTTACCTTATACTTTGCCGTTTGGCACCGACATGTTAGTCGGATCGTCTTGTACTTACTTTTACATAATTGTAACTAAAGTCAGACTGCAGCTGATAACAATTGTGTATATTTTTGCTACATCAGATCTGGCTATGTTTTGTAAAGCCAGATATCAAGAACATTTTGACAGAGCGTTTGGGACGCCTTACTGCTTTATCTTACATGTTCTCTATTACTGTTGCTTGTTCGAATGATTGAGACAATAGATGTGAAGTAACCATAGTGAGACCTTTATGTAGTATGCACCCCCTCGTCTGGTTAGACAGCATTGATCGTATTATACGGTATTCATCTACCCGTAATACGTAGCTGGCTGAGTCATTCCCCCGCTCTCCAGTATTCTGGTTCTGGGGCGTGACACACCCAGTTTCTAAAATGAGGATAATTTTGAAATTTTGTATTTTAATTTATTTAATTATGATATTTAAATGATAATATGATTTTTGGTAATTTTTAATCATTTTAAAACTGTTTTAAATTATGACTTATGATTTTGGTGTTTGACTAGTGTAACCTTAGAGCCTAGCCATGTGATTATGATGTTTGACTTGTACATTATAGCCTAGAGGGTATTTTGATCATTTTAGGATTTATTTAAATTTATTATGATTTATGGGAATTTGTGTGTTTTTGATATTAATTAATTATGGCTATGTGTTATGTTAGTCATGACTAGTTGAGACTTGTAGACTAACCTAGAAGTAACCCTAGTTGGTAACCCTAGTCTAACTCTAGTCAACCTACTTTTAGTCATTAGAGATTGGTCTTAAGGTAGGAAGGATTACTTAAGTAAAACTAGTTCATGACTTGTGGCATAAGTCAATGACTTATGATTTATCAATTTTGAGACTTGTGATTAAGCCATAGGCCCATGACTTAGGCCCAAAACCAAATTAAAACCACCCATGGCAGCCAACCGAGGGATTCCCACCCCTATTTAATGCCTCTTTCATTTAGGGTTGGCCTCTCTTGAAAATAGATCTCAAGTTTAGAAAGAAGAAAATCCCCAACCTTAGAAATTCCTAATTAATTCATTTTAGCTCCTTTTTAGTCCTAGTCTTTTGCAATAGGATCTAATTTATGTTTATATACTAATTTTGGAGGAGCACCTCAGTTTGCATGCAATTTGGAGATTTGGAGTTGCCATTTGGAATCCCCTCTTTGAAGCTTTTCTTGAGTTTTGATACTCAATAGGTAAATCATCTAAACTCATAGTTTTTTTTTCTGATTTTTTTGCATATAAGGTTAGGTTTTAGGGTTTCCTAGCTGTTCCCAAAATTTGGGCACAATTTGTGTCCATTTCGTGTCCGTATCGGACACGTATCATGATAGGCATATTAGGTGTTTGTAGAAATGCCACATAGGAATTTATTTTCATATTTTTGAAATATAATTATATGGATCTGTAGATCTTGATTTGTGTATCAATGTTTGTGAAGGTGTCCTAGTATTTTGTGTCCTTCTGTGTCGTGTTTTTGTACGTGGACACGCTGCGCACTGACTCGGTTCAGTGTCCTGCATCTCGGGCACGATATTTCACTGTATGGGACACGCCGGGACACGAAATTTTATGGGAAGGTTGGGGCTATCACTGACACTATGCTCCCAAATTTTGGGAGCATATGGTTCACTACACGCGAAGATATCGCACGCGCACGGATCACGCACTGTGTGCACGTGCACGACAGTGGCTCACTGATACGCGTTCGTATCGGACACGACACGTGTCGTGGACACTGTGCAGGTGGTCCTAGGGGTAGACCTACCCCTGGCGCACGTGTATGCAAGGCCACGTGTCACCACGTGGAATGTGTCACGCGCGGGACACGCGTGCACGTGTGCACGACGATTGTTCGTGCACAGTCAGTGTCTATGTTTGTGTATTGATTGGGACACGATTTGTGTCCAATTCTTGGACACGAGGACACTCTATAGTACCCTCACATGTGTGACACATAGTACCAACCCTTTGTTTGGTATTTAGGTGTGATTTTGAATTCGAAAGAATTGATAATATAGGTAATGTTAGAGTTTTCTTTGTATATTGAAAAACTGAGTATAGGTTTCCATTAGGCATGATACTTGTGGTTTTATGATGCTTTTAGGGTCGAAATCTTGATTTCTCCCATGTGACTGATAGGTAGGGCTGAGTATATAATTTTTTGAATTTGATTCCAACTTCTTCCCTGTTTTGTGATGATTGAATGGTGAATGGGACTTATCTACATGTTTGATAGAGGTTAACTGATTTACTATGCTATATTGATTTCCCTAATTAGATTCCAGCCATGTTAGCTTACACACAATCCTGTCACATGTTTCAGTCCACCTGGGAACATTGAATGCTAACCTACACATTCACATCCCCTATGCCACACTGTTGTTTCCCTGTTATACACAGGTACCCTCACACTCAACACACACTCTCACACACACAAATAGGATTTTTCTCACACATTGGCACACACACATATCCTAAAACAGTTTACTCTTACACACACACATGAAAATGTTCTTCCTAACACACAGGTTCCTCATTTACCTGTCACACTTTGCTAACCCCTTACTCCCTGTCACACTACATAAGCCTAAACACAATCAACACCCTATCACATCTCCTACACACACACACCCTATCCTATTAAATCCTGTCACAAGCAACATGTTGACACACACATCTTTGTAGACACCATTTCACACACACTCTCACATTTCTGTCACCTATACACTCACTCACACACACACATGCCTATTCACCTATGTGACACATGCCTACACTCTATGGCATTCATGTCCACACACACATAATTTTATGTCTCCCTCTCACTCTATAAGCATATACAAATATTAACTATATTATTGAAAATAATGATATGGTATATATATTTCTATATAGGATTGGTATAGGTAGGCTTTCCTTTAGGCTTGCCTATATACACTAGTAATGTATATATATATATATATATATATATATATATATATATATATATATATATATATATATATATATATATATATAGATATGATAACTACATAGTTTGTTGAATGTAAAGTCCTTGATTATATATATATGATATTGATATATGGTATAGGCTTGGCTTGGTGTTGACCCAGTCTAGACTTGGTTGAGTCTAGATTGGACTAGATAGACTAGTTTAGACTTGATGAGCCTAGATTAACTTGTTTAGACCTAGTTTGGCTAGTTTAACCTCGTTTGACCTAGTTTGACTTATTTAGACTAGAACTGACCTAGTTTGACTGTTAGGGTTGACTAGAGTTGACCAAAGGTTGACTTTAGCCTAGATTGACCCCAAACTTCATGTAGATGCATTGTAGCAGTCTATTTCCTTATTTTAGACTTGTTGTGACTTGTACTGTTCTATAGGAGACCGACACCACTCCTCGGACAGTATATTCTCTTCGGACATTCAGGATACCAGGCGAGTACTTTCTCTGATCATTTCATATCTTGTTTAGAATTATTTTCCTGCTTTAAATTACTTTACTTGATACTGTCACGTTGGTCACACGAATTGGTACTATATGGATCTTTTCATGAGATGTTATCCCCCTCGGAAGCATCGGATACTGCATGTTTTATGCGTTTCACGAATCATCACATATTTCTATGCTTCCTCTGATTCACGAATCGCTTGTGACACATATACTCTCATGTTCACAGAGCCATCATGAATCACCTTCACGTATCACTCATTTTATGAGCCATGTGAAGTTTCATGAATCTTAACATAACTTGAACAGATCTTTGTGTATCGATTGGGGATGGGGGAGTGGAAATAGACATGTGAATATTATCCAAGTAGCTGTAGTCATGAATCACTCTCTTAGCTGTAGTCATGAATCTCCTATGCCATTCACATGTTTATATTTTACTCTGACTCACTAGTCACTATTAGCTCTCTATGTATAGTAGATATTTCTATTACAGTTCTCTCTCTGTTTACATACTGTTTTTCTTCAGTTCATGTATCTTACTTTACTGCATGATTATATTTTCTAACCTGCTATGATCTGTTGAGATGTACTGTACTCGCTCCTGTCCTGACTAGACCTGTTGAAAATATTACAGAGGATGAGGAGGAGGCCCTATGTACCACCTATTATGGAGCAGGCTTAGACGACACCTGTGACCTGGTTCCTCTGGAGGACCCAGCTGCAGTACAGGATGCTACTCCCATAGTCTAGGCTAGATAGCTAGGCTTTAGCTTTTCTTTCAGCATTGTTATTTGAATTCAGTTGTTGTTCTAAGATATAGTTTATATTTAGAGACTCGTATAGAGCTGGATGTTCTTGAGTTGTTATCTTAGACACTTAGATTTGCTCTCTCTCATTTGTATTACATTGTGGTTTTGATCTCTCTATCTACCTTTAATATCCTGTATCTGCCTTAGATGTGATTGAGACTGTTCTGTTATGTCACCTCCATTCGGAGCGTATATACTGTACAGGTACCTTTATATTGTTAGATGATTGACCTAGGACAGCGTTCTACCGCCGACACTGCGGCGTAGGCTGGGCGTTGTTACGTTCTCGTACCCTCACAGTGGGTGCGGGTCGTGACATCTATTAGAAGGCCGTTCGAACCAAGTTCGACCATAGCGACCATAGGTTGTTCGAGTCAATCTTGTTCGCAAATGGACTCAAGCTCGGCTTCTCCTATTATATGTATGTTGCATTGTACTGTATTACTCATCTCTATTCTCTCTCAAATATTAATAAACCCTTTGTAATTTCAATTAAGATACGTTTTAGACCCATTATGGTTTCTTTATTTACTTATGATTTATGAGTTGTTTCGCTTACAAATATTTTAGAATAAATATTATATTCTTTTGATGGATAGAATAAATTTTGTCTTATAAGTTTCTCTCTATTTTTGTTCTTTATTTGATGGTAAATTTATGATGTAAAGAGTATAAGTGTCACGACCCGATCCCAAATTATTGGGTCAAACTGGATCATGCTCAGCCTGCACCGTTGTGAGACGGCGGCAGTAAGATGTTCTATATGCAGGTATTCACAACAACATCTATATATTTGTCACAACTCAATATACGAAAATTTTAAAACTTTTATTCAACAATTGAAAAGTACAACTAGAAATGAAAGAACTGAAATAAAGTGCTGAACTCAAAATTAACAAAACTCCAAAACAATAAAACTAGAAAAAAAAACTGGAAACGAATAGCTAAGCGGTCGGCTCGTCGGCCTCAGGTCCTGCGTCCTCCAAGGGGGACTCCGGCAACACCACAGGGTACAAAATCGGGTCATAGTAGCTATTGTACAATAACTCAGCATCTTCAATGTCACCTAAAAATGTTGTCTCCAGTCAGGAGGGAGCAAGTACGAATATGTATCTCATATTTCAAGTAATAATGGAAAAGTGCAGGATAAACGGTTTGAAACAATATTTTCCAGCAATTTAACAATTAAAAACAATGTGATTTGAATGTGTAATCGTCTATGACCGGCTTGGGTTATACAATAGCGTCCTAGCGACGCGATACGGCTTATCCCCGTGTGTAAGAGGGGTAAGCGCGCACAATCATGCAATATGGGGGGTATTGGCCATAAACGTTACACTATTCTCCCAATCCCCACAATCAATATCAATCAATATCTGAACCCTAGGAGAGGGTTCCGTGTAGCAATGTGGTTTAAACATGCAGCTAGACAATTACTAAATAAAATACAAGAAAACATAACCGTAACTTGCCTCTGTTAATTGACTGGATCGAAAATGTCGGTACCGAGGAGGAAGTCAAGTTCGTCTCCGAGATCCTACAGTTGAGAACCTTGGCTTAGAACCATAATGAAACCATTCTAGGTGTGCTAGTTACAATCTCTAGAAGTAGACCCTAGTCAGGTTTTAAGTTATTAATAATCTACCGAAAATCTAGCGTCGCAATCTACATTCGTTATTATTTTAATTAAATAAGTCGGTTATTGATTAATTGGGAAAAATGACAATTACCGGTTAATTTGGCAAAACTTGTATTTTTAATATATATATATATATATATATATATATATATATATATATATATATATATATATATATATATATATATATATATATATATATATATATAATTAGGCTTTTTCTTTTAAATGAGAAAAAATGTGATTTGCTTAAATTACTAGATTATTTATTATGAGAAAACTTATTAATTTTCTTTATAAAATAAATATATCCATTTTATAATCTACGCGTTTAACAACGAAATCAACATTCCAGAAAAATAATAAAAACTACGCTACACAATACAGGATCACAGAGAAATAAAGAAAAATTGGGCTTATGCCCTTTACAAATTATTTACATAAATTAATTAATCCATAAGGCGAGCTCTGAGTGCCGCGAACGGTCCAAATAGTAGACCGAAGTCCTGCAACCAGAATGCTAAAAGGCCAGTACTAGTTCTAAATAAATTTTAAATATGAAAAATAGGAAAGGGGTCTCAGACTTGGTCTTGCAATCTCATGTTGCTGGCTTACGCCTCAACGTACAGGATATCCTATAGCGTTTGCGTTTCGCCGAGGCTCATCCGACCGATACGGTCGTCGCCTAACGGGGATACGAAACTCCAAAATCCACTTTCAAATCGACAAAACCACTTTTGTAATTCATTTGCAAAATACCGAATTTGAAAATAGAATCCCATTTTAAAATACTTTATTTTTGAAAACTTTTCCGAAAATTTGGGCAGCATCTCCTCTATAATTGGGACAACCCAATCCTAGGACGGTACCAAAAGTCAACATAAACAATATCCCGAACCAGGAAAAACAACCCAAACCATCCATAATAATATTCCACAAATAAATAATAATCCCACAACCAACACAATAAAGATAAAAGCCGGCATAAATATAAAACCGAACCGTAACCGAAACTAATCGGAAACGTACGCATCCATCGTAAAACCGAACTACCGAAATATACCGTCGCGACGAATGTCGTGTGTATCCCCGCAATAGATTCGAAACGATCCCCGCAACGGGGTCGAGACCGCATCATCACAGACTACCTACGGGAGGGACACAGGGATACGGAAATTACCTCGGGTGCTCGGCTAGAGCTCTCAGATGATAATAAAGAGAATAATCCTCGTAAGCACGAAAAAATCCCGAATACTGAGACAGCAGCTCGGAACGCGAAATCCAAAAACCCGAAACCACAGCAGTCCCGAAACAGAGCGACCACGAGGCCGCGGAACGCAACCAGAGATGCTGGCTCGGGGCCGGGCACGGACAGCGGGTCGAGGGTCGTCGGACAGTAGCCGAGGGGCGCGGCCTAAGGAGACGCGGCCGAGGAAGGCGCTGGATGGGGGCTGGGCGCGCTAGAGGCCGGCGGAGAAGGTCGCGGTCGGCGGGGGCCGGCGCTGGAGGGCGCTGGAGTGGGCGCTGGAGGGGCTTTACGGCCAGGGAAGCTGGTCGGAGCGGAGCGGAGCGGAGGGGAGCGCACGGGGTGCTGGTGGCGTGGTCGCCGGAGGCCGACGGGAACGGTCGGAGGAAGCGGCACCGGGGGTCTGGCCGGCGCGGGAGGCGGGGTCGGCCGGAGCTGGCCGGGCCGGGAGGAGGCGGCGCCGGGTCGGGCTAGGGCACTCGGGGCGGAGAAGCCGAGCGGTCGGGATCGGGGGTTCTTGGGGAGGAGATGGGTTTGGGAGAGTGAGAGGAAGGGAAATGAGTGAGGGATGAGAGGGAGAGGAATGAGAAATGAGAGGGGTGTTGTGCTTGCTCGTGAGGGAGGGAATGAGAAATGAGTGGTGGTGGTGAGTTTTTTATGGGAAAGAGTGGAAAAAAGGTTGTGGAGAGGAGGAGAAGTAGCAGGAGAAATAAGAGGGGATGGCCTGGTCGTGGGGAGACCAGGCCAAGTCATGGGGAGGGGATTTTTGTTTTTTATATATATTAATATATATAATAATCTGAATTTTAAAAGAAGGAATAAGGTTGGGTTTGGAAACGGGACTGGGTTCAGGCTCGGGGTCGGACCCCGGACACGGATCTGGACAGGGCACAATCAAAAATCCAATAATTAATTTTTAAAAAATAATATTTTCCTAACCAACTAATAATAATAATAATAATAACAATAATAATAATAATAATAATAATAATAATAATAATAATAATAATAATAATAATATTAAAACTCCAACTGGGAATCCAGGTCTATGCTGACAAAACAAAATCGAACAAATATCCCAAAAATGCAATAATTCCAATTTATCCAAAAATTCCAGAAAATCAGGTTGCGGGTTTTACAACCTTCCCTCCTTAGAAAATTTCGTCCTCAAAATTTAAGGGTACTGTTTGGGGATGATCAAACCTTTACAATTACTACCTTAATTATCTCTTAATAATGTTGTCAATCCCTAAGTCAGCTACAAAAAGAACTATCTTAGTCAATTCATGCAACAACATTCTTCCCTCCTTAGAAATACGACCATTGTCCACATTTTAATGTTTGCTTCCATTTCTGAGTTGTTAATCATCGAAATAATCGTGCAAAATTACTTTTAGCATGCTCTTATTTCCAAATCATAAATCGGCAAAATACTTGTGCAAAAATAAGTCACTTAAACCCACATAATTATTCTCCAACAATTTGTATCACCTTACCGATCAATTTAATATTTACCAAGGATCCAGTTTCGTATTGCGTCGTATTATACGCTCCAAAATATTCTCGATACACTCCACTTGGTGTCATGCCTTTAACTCAATATCAAGCATTAGTAACCCTTTTATCGCATATCGATGAATTTATAGTCCCATATTTTGTCTTTTTAATCAATTTGTTGCAACAACTCTTTCAATAACTGGGTTACAAAAGTCCTTCCTCAAATATATGTCATTTAAAACTTTTCCATTATGTCACCGTTTAGAGTCGTATAATTGCGATTTTCTTCCAACTTGTTGTCAAAAGTTTGTCAAACCAAATTTGTCATCCAACAACAAAGATTGATATATAAGTTCCCTCCAATCATGTCCGAACTTTACATTTATTGATCAAGATTTCTTCTAATATTCGTATTTTATCCAAATATTTATTGTAATCCAACTTCTCATAAACACTGATCCCGTAATGAAATTCTATAGACTATTTAAATACTACTAGCTACACCTGTAATGGTAATAAAACAGGGTCTTATTCTAACAGAAAGTCATGGGACGAAAGACATCATCAACTGTTGGTTATATCTCAAAAATGGTACCTCAGTTATGAAACATTTTCTCAGTCATCTGTAGAAGCATGAAAAATATTAAAGAAGGATCCATACGGCCAGGAAACTCCATGCGGCTCAGGAAGCCCATGCGGCTCATAGATTCATGCGGCACGAGGGGCTATGCGGCTCAAAACATCCTATGCGGCTCAAAACAGGAGACACGTGGCTTGAAAAATAGTTCTCCCCTCCTGTATTAATTGCTGTGACGGCTGACAACTCTGAAAAAGTGGCAGTCCTGACACAAAAGTGGTAATTATGACTCTGTCATAATGACAGACCCCTAGGGAAGTGAAGGAGATCTCTGACACAATCTCCCAAAATCCAAAAAATGCCACGTGGCCCTGACACGTGGACGATCATATGCGGCTCAAGCGGAGGCATTCCCATGCGATTCAAGAGGACCATTTCCATGCGACCCAGACAGATGCATCCCTATGCGGCTCGCAATGATCATCTCCATGCGGTTCAAAGGTTCGAAGGGGGAAGCCACTACCCAAGCAGCCCTGACACGTGGCCCGAACCTTATGCGGCCCAAATCTTATGCGGCTCAATCTTCATGCGGTTCAGATCCCCCAGTGGCTCCTAGGACACTCAGAATGAAGCCGTTCCATGCGGCTCAGGCCGAAATAGTCTCATGCGGCTCTAGCGGAGGCCTTTCCATGCGGTTCAAGAGGACCATTTCCATGCGGCCCAGGCGGATGCATCCTTATGCGGCTCGCAATGATCATCTCCATGCGGTTCAAAGGTTCGAAGGGGGAGCCACTACCCAAGCAGCCCTGACACGTGGCCCGAATCTTATGCAGCCCAAATCTTATGCGGCTCAATCTTCATGCGGTTCAGATCCCCCCAGTGGCTCCTAGGACACGTATCCTAAGCCGATCAATCTCCCAGATTTATTGCAATCAGAGATTAGGTCAAATCTCAATAATCTGGGACACGTGGCAGGAGAATAAATCAAATTTATTCGCAGACATCAGAAGAATCATTATGAGGAAGATTTATTCCAATCAGTATTAATTGCTGATGAGATTTGGTGTAATCTATAGTTAATGGTCCAGATTCATCACAATCGAAACGAATGGCCTAGATTGACCAATCCACAGGCCGCCGCCATCTCCGAGAAGCAATCATTTGCAACCCTAATGATCACATCCCATTCCTATAAATAGCAGGGTGCCATTCCCTTACAAGAGATAGATACACATACAGAGAGAGGCGTACATAGGAGCACTTTTCGAGATCAGAAAGAGCACCAGAGTACTTGGAGAGAAGAGCAGAAAGAGAGCAAAGGGAGCACTTCTTCCAACGCCAAGCAATCTTCTGGAGCCAAGGCTGCATACCGGTCGTCCAAGGAGTAAGGCAGAGCTGCCATCGTTTTCTCGAGCCTCTATCGTCACCCCCCAGAATCTAAAATAAACAATTATACTTAGACTGTTGTACCTAGGTTTTCGTCTCTAGGCTTTCTTTGTACGAGCGAGTTTGTAACGTGAAGTAAAAGTTCAGTCCTCCGATAATTGTTCTGTCCTTTTATATTTCATGGCAAATACGATGGCAACTCTGCTGGGGACAAACTTCTCCATGGCTGAGGAGTTGGTGACGCAGTCGGATGCAGCCAAGCTTGGCTCCATGCAATAGAAGATGGTCGTCTGCTTCGACCAACAGACGTTTGAAGAGATGCTCTCTGAAAGAAGTGCTGGTCCGATCCAGAAGTGAACACGCACAAAGAAAGCTCGCTGCGAGTGGAGGCCAAAATCATTTGCTCTCCCACAAGCTCTGGACGGGGTACTCTCTGCTACCCAAGACGGCGAGGGCGATTCTCATGCGGCTCCACTTCGAGCCGTAGAGAACTCTGCTGTCCCCAAGACCGGCAAAGGAAAGCACTACGATGCTGGACTTGCAGGGACAAAGAGCGACTCTATGCGCCTCAAGAAGAAGCCGAGCACTCCTGTGGCCAAATCTGCCAACCACATGCAGGAGGCTCATGCGGGTAGATCTACCAGCCACATGAAGAAAATCCATGCGGCCAGATCATCCAGCCGCATAAAGAAGACCCATGCGGCTGAGACTCCCAGCCGCATGAAGAAAGCCTATGCGGCTACGTCTGCCAGCCGCATACGGACCAACGATGATAGTCACATGACGCCTACTCTACGCGGCTCTGTCTTCGACCGCCTCTCGTATGGTCCTGATCTCTTGTGCTCCCAAGAAGATATGTCTGACTCTCTCTAGTATCACTTAGACTCTTCCTACTATGTGCCCTTACGCACTAGAGCGAAGAAGTCTAAAGCAGCGCGAGCCTGGCGAGTTCGGCCCGCTGATCTGACCTCTGATCATCCGAGCGTTCCGCATACTGCTACGTGGGCCTCGGATGGAAAGTTGTACAGAACCGCTCGAGTCCAGCCTTCGGTGGCAGACGGACAGAGAGGTTCGTAAAAGTCTTCCCAAATCTCGGGAACAAACATGGTCGGTCCAGACCCATCTGACTTGCGTGAGGCCATCCTCCACAAACGTAAGGAAAGAGAAGATGCATCGGGGCGCAAAGAGTCCTCCCACGGACGTTACTGCACCCAAGTCATCGTCAACTGCTGCTGCAACAGCACGACGATGCGAGAAGACCGGCAGTCTGTCTTTCAAAGACTGCAACAACCATCTTCAGAAGACGAGGCACTACCCGTCGTCTCCTGCAACTTTGCCCGAAAAGTCCCCGTCGATGGAAGGGGAAAGAAGACGAATGTTCCCAGCCCAAAGATCTCAACCACTGCGACTAAAAGACTGTCGTCTAAGCGGGTGCCCACCACCAGAGTTTTCCAAGGTACTCGCTCTAAGACAAAATCTGCTACAGTGTCCATAACGCAGGGGGTTGCTGGGGCTGGGGGTAGCACCCCTCCAAGCCTCCACAGCAACCCGATGTTCCAAGAAGACGAGCCGGGGGAGATAACTCTTCCATCGGATGTAGCAAACCTCGACGTCCCTGAGGACGTCCACAACTCCCATGACAAGGCGAACTCGGAGACTGGGGGTACTGTTCCTTCCGAGTCTGAGTCAGAAGGGAATATACCCACAAACCCCGATGACTTCTCACTATAGGGATACGATTCAGAGGGCGCTTCCTCCACCGCTCCGTCTATCTCTCCTCATGTGAAGACGGTATTCATGACAGACAGTAACCAAGGTGGTTCCAGTGATTGCCAACGCATCGACACTCTACAGGCCATACTATATGCCTTGGTCAAGTCTGTAGACGAGATCAAAGTGGCCCTTCCAAATCTTCAAGGAGGGATGCCTGGTCAAACAAGTACGGGTCCCACGGTTAATGCGGACTCGACCTCAGTAGCACCGAACCCGGGCAATAATCCTCCGAAAACAACGGCCCCCACCGCCGTGGACGAAGCACGCGAAGCGAAAAGAGGGGTCCAGGAGCTCCGAGCCATGTTCCACGCTCGAGAAAACTCTCAAGACCTCAGAATACGGTAACCATACCCTGCTGCATGGAGGGATGTTCCATTCCCACCAAGATATAAGCCGTTCAATATCAATCCTTATGATGGCAAGACCTCAGCAAGTCGGTACATCACTTACTTCGAGGTCACCACCGACCATCTGCCCCATGAAGATGCCATTCTCACACGATTATCATCGGGGCATTGGAAGGAGTCGTCTTCGACTGGTATCGTAATCTGCCGGACAACTGCATCCACTCCTTCGCCGGCTTCAAGCGCATGTTCTTGGAGAGATTCTACGAAGTAGGGCAGGACATCACCATGTCCACCCTCATGGACGTCGTCCAAGGGGAGAAAGAGCTGACAAGGAACTACATCGAGCGGTTCCGCCAAACCGCCATGAAGTTGCCCTCTGAAAATCCAGATTCCTCCTTGATTGAAATTTGCCAAAAGAGACTCCTCCCAACAATCAGTCTCTGGATGGGTGAAAGTCAATTCAAGGACTGGAAGACGTTCATCATCAGCGCCACAAGCGCCGAAGAACGATTGAAGAAGGCTCGCCAGCTGGGATTGCACATCTCGGACGGAGAGAACAAGGGCAAGCGTCCTAACACCAATAATGACAATGGGGGTAGTCCCTCCAACAATCGGAACGGCAGGGGCAAGCAGGCTATGGTGGCCGATACGGCACAGAAACCTGAGCTAAAGCCGGCAGACAAACAATGGCCGCAAATCACTTACTCCTTCGAAGACGGTCACGTCAAGCCCATCTTAGACATACTCATACAAGGGGACAGAATTCAGCTTCCTCCACCAAAACGGGAACCGCGGTCGGCAGAGATGGAGAACCCAAAGTACTGCCATTATCATCACTACGTCCACCATGCTACACACGACTGCTACCAGCTAAAACGGTACATCCAAAACCTCATTGATTCGAATGCTCTGGCTATCGATTTCGAAGAGGTAACCGTGGCAGCCAACATGGTGTCCGTACAATTCGGTAACTTCCCTCCGAGGGAAACTCAAGACGGGGTGGTCCCCATCCCTCTGGCGATAATGGAGATTGCTAATCTTTCACCTCCCCGAGATCAGGCTGCTGGTCTAGTGCCCCTCACCATATCACGAGGGGAGGTCATGTGGATCCATCCAGACTTGGTATCAGAAGTGACTCGGCCCACACCATCTTCCACCTACAAGAAGAAAAGTGGAAAAGTCAGGACCTGCCACACAATCTCGGCAGACATCGAGGAAGCTACAGCCGTCGTCACACGGTTTGGGGCGCAATCCCAACCTGTGGTTGACAATCCAGCTGATTAAAGAATATATTGATGTTTTTGCCTGGAGCTATGAAGACATGCCAGGACTGGATCCTAAAGTTGCTACTCATAAGCTGAACATCTTGCCGAATGCAAAACCGGTCAAACAACAACAACGGCATTTTAAGCCAAAAATGATGGACACAATCGACGATGAAGTCAAGAAGCTCATAGCTTGCGGCTTTATCAGAGAAGAGCATCATCCTGATTGGGTAGCTAATGTTGTCCCAGTTCTAAAGAAAATCGGCAAAGTTCGAGTCTGCATTGACTTCCGAGATCTTAATGAAGCATGTCCAAAAGACGAATTTCCTCTCCCTATTACGGACGTCATGATCGACAATACTTGTGGGTTCGAAAGAATATCTTTCATGGATGGATTCTCTGGATACAATCAGATTCGGATGCATCCTGAAGATGAAAAGCATACTTCTTTCCGTACTCCTCGTGGAGTCTATTGTTATACTGTGATGCCATTTGGTCTTAAGAACGCTGGTGCAACATACCAACGAGCTATGAGTACCATCTTTCGAGATTATCTGCGCAAAACTGTCGAATATTACGTTGACGATATTGCTGTCAAAAGTCGTCTAAAGAAAGATCACATCCAAGACTTGAGAATTATCTTCAACCTCATGCGCCAACATCAACTCAAAATGAATTCCACCAAGTCATTCTTGGGTGTCTCTAGTGGCAAATTTCTCGGCTTCGTCATTACCTCTAAGGGTATACACGTGGATCCCGAGAAGATCAAAGCCATTCAAGAGATGCGTCCTCCATGCAACCTAAAACAGCTACGAGGATTCCAAGGTCGACTTGCGTACATCAGGAGATTCATTTCGAATTTGTCTGGACGCTGCAGACCATTCACTCAACTAATGAAAAAGGGTGTATCTTTCGTTTGGACCGAAGAATGTCAAAGAGCATTTGACGACATCAAGCGGTATCTCATGAATCTACCAGTCTTGGTGCCACCAATCTCTGGCATACCATTCTTAATGTATGTCCGTGCCATGGACTATTCATTGGGTGCTTTACTAGCCCAAAAGAATAAAGAAAGTCATGAACAGGCCATTTACTATCTTAGCCGTACTATGATTGGTGCTGAACACCGTTATAGTCCAGTCGAAAAAGAATGCCTAGTTCTCATGTTTGTTGTTCAAAAGATTCGGCATTATATCATTGGTCAAACCATTCATGTTATATTCCGAGTCAATCCTCTTCGGGTACTGATGAAGAAGCCTAGCACGCTCAACTCTCGGCTGGCTACATGGGCCATTCTGCTAGCCCAATATGATATGGTATATATTCCACAAAAGTCTGTCAAAGGTCAAGTACTGGCAGATTTTTTAGCAGCTCATCCTGTTACAGAGACTTCCAAGCTCTACGATGAAATTCCAGACGAGACATTGGAAGTCAACATGATCTCTGAAGAATTTCTTACTTGGCGTCTATTCTTTAACGGAGCATCCAGAATCGGACCCAATGGTACTATTGTAGCAGGAGTCAAAGTTGTTCTCGTTTCTCCAGATGGATCAACTATCCAAAGAGCCTACTCTCTAGATGAGCCATGCTCCAACAACGTGGCAGAATACAATGCTCTACTCATTGGTCTTCAATTAGCCAAACAACTTGACGTTGAGTATCTTGAAGTCTATGGTGACTCTAAGCTGGTTGTTAATCAGGTTAGAGGAACCTATGAAGTTCGTTATCAAGATCTGGTGCCTTATCATGAAGCAGCAATCAACATGGCTACATCATTCAAAACCTTCTTCATATATTATGTTCGACGAGCTTGTAATACTGAAGCAAATGATTTGGCCAATCTTGCAGCAGTCTTAGCCATCCCCATCAAAAGACAGCAAGTAGTGGTCATCTCTATTCGAGAACTATTCTGTATTGAAAACAATCGTAATATTGAATTCAGTAATTTTACTGAAGTTAATGTTATCAGTGAAGATTGGAGGACTCCCATCATCGACTTCGTAGTCCATGACATACTCCCTGAAGATCCAAAAGAAGCTACAAGTATTCGTCGACGATCTCTACGATTCTACTACAACCAAACCACAAAGACCCTCTATCGACGGACTTATAACGTTCTTCTTCTACGCTGTCTAGCTGGTGATGAAACGAAACAAGTATTACGTGAAGCTTACGATAGTGTTTGCGGAGCACATCAACCCGGTCCTAAGCTACAGGATCGCATCCGACGTATGGGTTACTATTGGCCCTCTATGGTATCTGACGCCATTGATTATGCAAGGAAATGTCGAGCTTGTCAAATCCATGCAGATTTCATTCATCAACCTTCAGAATTTCTGCATCCGACGGCTGCTTCCTGGCCTTTTGAAGCTTGGGGTATGGACATCATCGGACCCATCAATCCTCCTTCTTCTAGAGGACATCGGTTCATATTAGCAATAACCGATTATTTCTCCAAATGGGCTGAAGCTATACCTTTGGCTGAAGTCAAGACCAGCAGTGTCATTAACTTCGTCAAACACCATGTTATCTATCGATTTGGTGTTCCTCGACGAATCATCCATGACAACGGACCATAATTCATCAGCCAAAAATTCACCAGATTCTGCGATGATCACCGAATTGACAATGTCGCTTCGATAGCCTATAATCCAGCTGCTAATGGTTTGGCCGAAGCTTTCAACAAAACTATCATCAAACTCCTCAAGAAGTTTGTATCTACTAACAAACGAAACTGGAGTGAAAAGCTTGGTGAATGTTTATGGGCCTATCGAACTACGGTCCGCAATCCCACAGGCTTTACACCTTTTTCTCTGGTGTACGGTTGTGAAGCAGTTCTCCCTCTAGAACTTCAAATTCCTTCTTTAAGGATTGCCATTGCTAATGAACTCACTACAGAGAACAACGATCTTCTACGACTTCAAGAATTGGAGGCACTCGATGAGAAACGGTTAATGGCTCAGCAACATATTGAGTTATACCAAGCCCGCATCTCGAAGACTTTCAACCGCAAAGTTAAAGTCAGAACCTTTCAACAAGGAGAACTTGTTCTAACGGTCAGACGTCCTATGACTATGACTCACATGAGCAAAGGCAAGTTCGATGCGAAGTGGGAAGGACCTTATGTTGTCAGCAAAGTCTTTTCAAATGGAGCATATCAACTTGCAGAATTAGACGGTCGAGTTGCAATGATGCCTATCAATGGCAAATTCCTCAAAAAATATTATGTATAAATGTAACAAAAATTTATGTAAATATGATCAGACAATTCATAAATAAAGTTTGATTTTTATTTCATCATAAATGATGTTACATGATATCAAGGAAGATCACTGTCATCCTTATCGACATTGGGACGGGGGCCACTGCCGTCCTTATCAAAGACATAATCAGCAAAAGAGCTGAGAACATCTTTGCTGGAACCCACGAGGAACTTACAGGCAGCCATCCTCATGGCCTCTTCCTCTTCAGTCTTTCCTGGTTCAAGCAGGAAGTCCAGGATATCTTGCGGTGGTTTGGGTGCAGACGAACCTGCGCCTGCCTCTGCCTGCTTTGGCTGGACCAGTTCGGTCGGATGTTCTTCAATGCCCGCTTCAACCTTTGGGGTGACTTCGACTTTCTTGGATGCATCTCCGGATGACATCTTTTTGTTGAAAAGTGGAAATAATCATTCCTTCCAGATTTTTATTCTATTTATAGACAGGGATTCTCAAAATAATGAAACGTCATATTCATCTGACGGTTCATCCGTTCATTCATCATCACCTGACGGTTCATCCGTTCATCAATATCAGACGGTTCATCCGTCCATTCACATTCATCTGACGGTTCATCCGTTCATTCATCATCACCTGACGGTTCATCCGTTCATTAATATCAGACGGTTCATCCGTTCATCATCATTCGACGGTTTATCCATTCATTATGACGATTCATTTTCGTTCAATTTCATCTACATCAGTAATTTATCATCCTTGATTAAGTTATCTATTGAAATAATCATATTCGACAAATTATATTCTGCCACGTCTATATTACCTCTGAGCAGATATAATGAATATAATTATTTTCTACTAAATCATCAAGAAATATATCATGTCCTGCACCCTTGAATATATTTTCTATCGCTATTATTTATATCTGAATAAGATACGCAAGAAATAATAGAGCCACAACAAAATATCTTTTATTGATCAAAATTTAAGACATTACATAACAAAAGAAAGACAAGAAGATACAAAAGGTTCTTTCTATTGAGACGGAGGCATTATCAGATTAGCAATTTGCTGCTTCAGAATCTGCAACCGTTCTTCACGAGATGTCATCACTCTCCGCCTGGCCTCTTCCATCCCAGATTCTTCATTAAAAATGGGCATGGTCACCATTCAGCGAGTGATTTCCGCATCATGAGCTGCTACAAACTCATTTCTTTCCTGAGTTAGAGCATCAATTTGTTGGACTGAAGTTTGATGCTCTGTAACTTCATTCTCCAGTTCTTCTTTGAGACGAGTAATCTCTGCCCTCAGCTCGGCAATCCTTCTCTCTCTCCTCTCAGTAGCTGAGATTACTGATTCCAACTTGGAATTATATTCAGCAGATTTAGTAGTATAAGCGTCCAAGAGGTTCTGGAGATTCACTCTTTCAATCACAGCTACCTGAGCCATTTGTTCAAACTCTGCCTGCACTAAAGGCTCCACTTTCCCTTTGTTGAGATCTTTATAGTTCTTTATGGAGATCTCCAGCTCATTCAAGATATGGTCAAGGAAAGTGGCCTGAGCCTCATCACCTTGCTCTCGGATGGCCTTCACCAAGAAAGAGGTTGGACCTCTAACCATAAAGAAATCAACATCTGCTTTGTCCATCATTCGATTTATCAAAGGTCCCAAGGACTCGAAGAAGCATCTAGTGAATGATTGGATTACAAGCTGATTAGTCGCCAGAGCACCAGGAGTCGCAGCTACTCCTGTTGATGACGAAGCAGCAGGACGCTCAACTTCTCGTATCTGAACTGCAGGCTCTTTGAATAACGGAACCAAAGTGGAGCTGGTAGCTCCTCCTGGTTGTTCCTCTGCAAAATTGAATACTGTCACTTTGCCTGTCATTGGCTATTGATAAAGAGAATCAAAAGTGAAACAGTCTTACCATGGGTGGATCCAGCAATGAGCCTATCATCTGCAGGAACAGATTTTAGCTGAGAAGAAGTAGCTTCAGACGCTACGGCCTGGCTACTTCCTGCTTCAGAGCCACAAGACAAATGGCGGCTGCTACTGGCAATTGTCGTTGCCAGTACTATATCCATACATATTGGAGGAGCAGAAGAAGATCCGGGTTCTGTATGAATAAAAGTAACGATGTTAGCTATCAAATTACTTATTAAAAGAAGATCGTTAATTTTATTACAATACCTTCGGGAGCAGCAACTGGAGTTTTCTCCACATCTACCTCGTCATCGGCAATCTTCTCCGGAGATCTCGGCACCTCAGCCTCCTTTTCAGGAGTCAGAGTGTCTCGAAGGGATGTCTGGATATCAACATTTTCTTTCAGATTTTGTGTCTCATCAGCAGCTTCTGATGAGGTGCTCTCTTCGTTCTCACTGTCCTCGAGAACCTCTTCACTAGCAGCATCAGCGGCAGGATCAGCTTCTTTCTGATAACCGAAGTCACAGTCATATAAAGCGTCGATCATTAAACGATCTTCTTCAGCAAGAGTTGCTCCCGGTGTGGCAGGAAGATAGATTTCCGCTGTTGTCGACAAAGGAGATCGTACGACATTATGCTCTTCCTCTACAATGTTATCTCTGGGCTCTTCAGCCTCATTTCTCTGGTCCAGCTCTTCCCTCTGCTTAATTTCCTCTCTCTGCTCTGGACTGGGAGTTTTATTCCCAGACTCAGAAACAGGAGTGGGAGAGGGCATGGTGAGTCCCGCTGCAGTGTCTATCACGATCGAAGATGAAACTTGTCTTCTGTGGACCTACCTTTTCCTTCTATGCAGAGGTCTCTCAGGACTCTCTGCATCTATTGTCTCGACTTATTTTTGAACAGAGGTCGGTGTGGCAGCTTCTTCCTGCTGAATTGTCTCGGCCAGCTGCCGAGATTGAGATCTGGTAGTAATCTTTTCTGAAGAATGATCCAAGATCAGTTTCTTCTTCGCAGCTGGGACGGAAGGCTCCTCTCTCCTTCTCTTCTTGGTTGGAGATTTAGCAACCTTCAAAGAAATACGCAGTGGTGCGTTAACCTCTTCAGGGAACATAGCGTCCCTCGAAACTTCTAAGGGTGCATCCACTGGCTCGTGCACCTCATCATTTCCTAGGAGTGACATGATGACTCCTCCCTTCCTCAATCTTGTTGCAGACGCGAAGCTATCCGCAAGATTGAAGTTCTCTGCAAAAGTGTTCGCTGATGTATAAAACACTGAATAGGTGAACAACATACGAGGGCCATGACTACTATTCATCGGCATCGAGAACGTTGCTTTCGTATCTCGAGCATTGTAATAAGTCCAAGCTCAGGCTCCATCTATCAAGAAACCTTTTTCTTATAGGCATGTGATGGCATTGCCTACGTGGAATTGGTCATATCCAAACTGCCGAGCAAACCGGCTAGGAAGATATGGCTCCAAGAAGCATTCTTCTTCAAATCGGTATACCAAGTGGGATGGACGAATTGTTTTCAACCAATTAAAAGTTGTACGACTCAAAGGTTGCATCTTTGAGTCAACCATGTTGGTCGACATTTGTTCATATCTGGCAGGAGGATAAGTGCAATAAAAGTTCCACCCTTTACTAAGGTTCAAAGCATATATGCAATCTCTCAAAGAAGTGTATTTCCACTTATCTTGGGAGTATCTTCACAAAAAGCTGCCACCGACTGGTCCCATGTTGGGGTCCATCAAAGTAGGATGGTGCAGAAGCAACCACCCGAACAGATAAGTATACGGCAATTCTAGCCGAGGAAACTCTTTCTCGCCTTTAGCTTTCAGCATCAAATTGACGTACAGGTGGAGACCGGCGTTCAATCTACAAGTCATTGCCGATAAGAGATCCATCTTGTAGCCGAAGACTAATCGAACGGCGGCAAAAAGAACACCGCGATGGAAGCGGTCTACGACACTTGATCCAGGGACGATGAATCGACGGAGCCAGTACGTCAGAAATCCTGCTAATTGGGCTTCTTTTGACATGAATCGATATCCCACTCCCATATAACTCTCGAGAGTATCTCCTTTCTTTAGAGGAGGACATTGATAATCGTCCTTGATCTTTTCATCCAAATCCCCACTTAATTCCATCAACTTCACTACTTCACTGCTGTTCAGTGGTTTAAAGAAGTCGGGATAGCATTTATCATGTTCCTTGGTCTTCTTTTCTTTAATATAGTTGAGGAACAGATAAGGCAACCATTTGGATGAATAGCAGGTATTGGATGTACCACTTTCGTAAAACAGAGAACAGATTTTATAATGACACAACAGTTCTTCGAAGACTGCTACCATCTCTGCATTCTCTTTTCGAAGTTTGTCCAATTCATCATTAGTTGGGACAAATTCCTCATACGGGGCATCCCCTATCGGCAAGTAAGAGATGTACTGCATCTTGTGAAGGGCAAACCCAATCTCTCTGCAGGGAGTCATAAAAGTCCCTGTCCTGTAATTGTATCGCTCTGCTAGAGCCAGGAATAAATGCGAATTGGGAGCAAAACCATAAACAGTGGCATGCACTGCTTGATACAAGTTAATCTGATGAAGTTTGTCTTCAAACTTAGTCAAAATCCAGTTTGCTATACAATTCCATCTCTTAAAGTTTGGATTCACCAGTCCAGTTAATCTGAGGTCTTGATCTGGATACCTCCCTTCAACCTTCGCGAACTTATTCGCAAATATTGGAACTCTCACGGGCAATAACAAAGAAGAATTTTTCGGCGGAATACAACCGGGCTTTAAACCTCTGAGCAAGACACTATATCGTTCCGAAGAACTATAGAACATGTCTTTCTTGTCAGACCCCTTCTTCACATAAATCTTTCCTGGACGGGCATCCTGAAAAGGTGTGAGATTCTATTCCATTTTCCTCGGATAGCTTGCATGAGCATATCGAGATAAGGGGAGGCAGCGGAAGACATCTGGTATCGAGATTGTCCTTTCTTCTTGATGGACAATCCGTTCCTCCATCCGTGGCCTCGGCTGAGAGCTCTTCTCAAAAGCCTCGCCAAACAGAAATAAGGGCTTCTTATGAATAATGGCATCTACCGACTCCAAAGGCCGTCCATTCATCAGACATAACAGAGTTTCATTATCTTGGGCCACCAAGATAGCTTGGCGGGAAGCTGGTAGATCATATTGTGGATAATGCACATGAGATAGGTCCTCTTTATATTCCGATTCTGAAAGAGTTCCTACAAAGTTCTCATATCCCGGATCTTCTCTGGTATTAACTGCATCAATCAGAGAAAACAAAAATTCAGCACAAGGAAAAATCAATGATGCTATCATTAAACTGCGCAACCATCAGATTGCGCAACCATCAGATTGTGCAACCATTTGATTGCGCAACAAACAGTTTGTGCCAGCATCAGATTGCGCTGGAAATTCTGCGCAAATCAGCAGATTGTGCTGACTTTTGTCAGCGCAGTTCAACCGATTGCGCAAAAAATTATTCTTCATAAAAATGAAGAATAAATGTTTTGTGCAACCAAAACCCTAAAAAGGGTGGCGCAGTATGATCACATCTCTAAAAAGAGATGGACTCTGAAGAACAGTGAAATCAAAAACCCTAAAGAGAGTTTTTGATTGAGTCATCTACCTTGTAACACGGGATGCGCAGTCTCGTGGCGAGAGGACGTCGCGCAGCCCTAGCCGAAGACTCGGCGGGGGCCTTGCCCTTAGCAGCAGCGGAGGATCGCCTGGGGGCTATGGAGATTCGATGAAGAAGAAAGGAGGAGTAGCTCGAGACTTCTCTCTTAAAAGATCACAAAAGCAAAGTAAAGAATGAAATAAATATCGAAGAGAGCTATTTATAGTTTTTCAAAGAGTAACGGCTGCCTCAGATTGCGCCGAAAAAGTCGGGCTGATCCATCCGATTGCGCAGACAGCTCAGAACATGCGCAACTTGATTGAAATTTCAAAATTCAAAGTATTTCGAAATTTTGAATAAGTTCAACTTTCGAAAACTTTGAAGGGGGTCTTGTAGGTCCTAAAAAATCAAGTTACACACATCAACAAAGTCATGAAGATCAAGAAATACATCTTTCAAATGAACTGTGCAGACATCAGATTGCACAGTATACAGATTGCGTACACTAGACTGTGCACACTCTCAAGCGCGCAGGCTGACGTGGCAAATAATCATCATTACCTGACACAATCAAATCTTCTGACAGCTGACAGCACGGAGAACGAGGCGACTGTTTGTTTAATCGTGCAGCACGGCGCTCGAGGACAGCTGGCAGCACAATCGGCCAGTCTATCTGATGCACAATCCATAATGGCGTAATCCATGCCTGTGCAGTCCATTCCTGCGCAATCCAAAGCCAGCACAATTTAGGTTGCGCGCTCCATCAACACAACTGACAACATATACGTGGCATTCATGCCATTAATTGCTCATTACGTGGCAACCGTCTATGCACGATCATGCGCATTTCAATCAAATGATGCCATGTGTCCCAGACAGTTGGCCCATGATCAGACAATTGCCTGCGCAGTCTACTGTTGCGCAATCCAATTTATGCACAATCCATCATGCATAGTCTAGAATAACTAAAAGTTAGTTATTTCCAGAACTCTATAAATAGAGTTTCAAGTCTCCATTCAAGGGGATCAGAGATCACAGATCAGAATTATCAGAGAGTCCCGGAGTTCTTGCCCAAGTGCTGCTGCATTCTTCCGAGGCTTTTGCCTTCAATTCTCCGAGGCTTTTGCCTTCAAGACAATTTCAGAGGCTATCGTCTTCAAAGTTCACATCGTCCAAGGGATAAAGCAATCGTCCTCTAGATTGGATTCATACAGTTGTACTTTCCTAGAATTCTTGTAATCTTTACAAAGTTTGTATCAATAAAGTTTCATACTTTTGTTTTTGCAAACAAACCCGGAGGGAAGTACGACGCGATCAACGTCATCTTGATAAAATTTGCCAGTTTCAGGGACAGGTTCACTAAAATCCCCGTCATCCCGGGTTAGCATCTTGAAACTCTTCTTCTTCTCTTGACACCTACAAGAAGGAAAGAAGATGATTAAAATTGAAGCTAAAAGGAAAGAAGGAAGGAAGGTTCGGGAGTGGCTTGGTTACCTCTGACGCGGGGTTAATGTCTTCTCCACTTTCTCTTATAGTCAGCTGACGGTGTCTGGTCGCAACCAACTTTCGAGAACGAGAAATACCGCCAACCGGAGAAACTTGCCTGCTACGTTTTGGAGTAGGGCCAGGCACAACGGGTGACTGATCCCCCAACATCTCATCGGACAAAATCGGCGGCTGATCCACCTCTACGTCTGCCACTGGAAGGATAGAGTCATCTCTATCATGATCGTTGCCTTCATCATCCTCAGCAGCGGAATCCAAATCTGGCACTTCGACTCTAGTCTTTCTCTTCTTGGACCCTTGAAATCCTTCCTCCAGGTCGGTACCACCAATAAAACTGGCACCTGGGTTAAAACCGACCGGGGGTTTGTTCGCCATGACATGATATAAAGCCGCCATGTACAAGATCTCCACTGACGCCTTAATGGCAGGGACCGAGAAAATGGTACGGGTATGGAATGTATCGTAGTATTGCCAAGCCCTGAGACCATCAAGAAGGCTACCTTTAAAACCCAGACAGGAGCTGGGGTTGTCTAGGCAAAGTTGGCTGTATCCAAACTGTCGGACAACCCTGCTGGGAAGATAAGGCTCCAGAAAAACCGTATTGCGGTTACGGTACGCCAGATGTGCGGGACGGATGTTTCGCAGCCATAGGAGCATCTGGCCATCCAGAAGTTGAGGAGGCACAATACCGTCAAGATGTACAGCCTCTATGTCCTTCGCAGTAAAGCGAGGGACGGATACAAAAATATGGTACATATCCGCCCTCGTCAAGGCCATCCGGCAAGCCCGCATGGTCTCACACTCCCAAGGCTTATCACGGTAACGAAAGATAAATGCGTCATCATCAGTTACACCGTCTTTAGAGCCCGGTCTCATCAAAGACGGATAATGCATCAGCAGCCACCCTATCAAATAGTGATAGGGCAACTCGGTGCATTCAAAATCCTTGGTCACGTCGTGAGCGATGACCTTAGATGTGAAAGTGCAAAGTCCACGATGGATGCTGCATACCATGGCCGGGAGGAGAGCTAGCCTGATTCGTAAAACTAACTTCACCGCCGGGAGGATGAAGTTACGACTGATTCTCTCAATAGAACCAGTCCCTCCGGAGACTACACAATTTCGCAGCCATATCATCAAAAACCCCGCCAGGAGCGCCTTCTCTGACAGCTCTTAGGTATCCTGGTAAAAGTAACCAAAAGAGTCAGTCTTACTCCCGAATCTGTCACTGGTAGTGGCCACTCTCTTAGCCGACGACACCAAGTCTTTAACCACTTTCCGCGATCGAGGGCGACGAGAGGTAACTTGACCTGAGGCATCTGTCGGGAAAAGATAGTGCACCCAGTCCTTGGTGTGGGGAGCATTTCCTTCCGAGTTGCTATCCTTTCGGGCTATCTGTTGACAGGTGCTATAGTAGCACAATATCTCTTGGTAGAGAGCCACGAAGCCGGGATACCGTCGTTCCAAATCTTTGAGTTCCTCATTAGTGGGAGTATACGCTTCAAAAGCTTCGTCCTCCCAAGGAAGCTTGGAGACCGCATGCATTTCATGGAGCACAAGCCCTATTTCCCCTACGGGTATATAGAAGGTTCCCGTACGGCAGTAATACATCTCCAGCAGAGACATGAACAACTTCTTGTTTATGGACAAGCCATGGCTGATGCCTCGGGTAGCATGGTAAAGGCCAATCTCACACAAAAAGGCCTCATACTTCTGCAAGGTCCACATGGACAGATTGGTCCACGAGGGAATAGGATGTACCCAACTGGGGAGCATCAACCGGCCAACGGGGTAGGAGCCCTTCCGAGCAAGTTGATTTATAAAAGTATCGACGGTAGAAAATATGAAGTTGGGGCCCGCCACATTCAAGAAAGTACCTGGGACCAATCCCGTCACAGAACAGCTGGTATGCACCTTGCCGGCAGCCATTGACTTCAGACTGTTGTTATAATGGATATTTCCCACAAACATCCTACTTCGGGTAGGGGTTAAAGTCTCCTCCATCTTCCGATCCAATGGGAGCATATTGAACCAAGATAATGGGAAGTGTCGCTCCATTTGGGGGATGCAGATCGCCATCCCGTTAGAAACGAAACGCCAATTCTCCGACACCTCCAGAATATGACTGTTCTCCACAGTCAAGGCGTCCCCAAAAAAGAACGCAGGCTTCAAATATTTTCCTTCGAATTTCCCGGAGTTCATCATAGCGTTAAGGAAATAGAAAGACTGATTCTTGATGGCATTTAGTCTAGCCGAGGGTTCGTCACTTGGAAACTGATCCGCCATATGCTGAACAATATGGTCATACCTGTAGCCCAGAGCAGCTTGGGCACTACCCACTAGGAGTTCTCCAGCAGCATTTACCGACAGATTCACTGAAAAGAAGACAGAGAAAGTTAAGTTAAAAAGAGGGATAAAAAGCAAATGATCGGGTACTTTCGAGCCTCATGCGGCTTAAAGAAAACACCCATGCGGCTCCGACTCAACAAAGCCTCATGCGGCTCCAATTTAATGAAGCCTTATGCGGCTTAATCACAGAGGAATATTTATGCGGCCCTATTCAGTAAAAAGTCATGCGGCAGTGCTCTCATAAGGCCCTCAGGGCTCGGACAAAATTTGCACTGATCGCGTGACAGACAAAATCTGTGCTAATCCATACGGCTCAGCATAGCTCATACGACTGCGTTGGCACAGCGCGTATATGGTCACAACACTTATTCTTATGCGGCTCGCAGCTCGACCATAGGCCGAACATATGGTTCATAAAGGCTCGTGCATAAAGCATGCGACGTAGCCATAGCAGTTAGGGTTCTTTAACCCGTGCAATGTCCCTACCGACAATGGGGGAATGAATGTCAGGATGAGCCGCGGGGACGACGACCGGTGGAGGAGGAGCCGCAGTCGAAGTAGAAGGAGTTTTGTCCTTCGCCGTCGCGGTCGACGAAGATGCAGCCTTCTTCGCTGCAACGGTCTTCTTGGGCGCCATTATCAATCAAGAAGAAGATGAAGAGATGAATAGGGGAAGATTCGAAGTGAAAGAGGAAGTAAAGAACTCCTCTCTCTCTCAAGCTCATCTTATTTATAGGAGGGGGAAGACACATGGAGTAATAAACCGCCTCGTCTAAAGACAAAACTGACTCTTGGATTTTGCCCCCTCTCCCATAAAAGGAGATTCATCCAGGGCGTAAAATCCCGAGATTTAATGAACCAACCCTTGGGATTCCCCCTAAAGACGACGTTAAAAGCAAATTTGAGGCAATTAAAGACACGCACATGTGGCTAGAAGCTATGCGGCTAAGCCATCCATGCGGCTGAACTAGCTATGCGGCTAAGCCATCTATACGGCTGAACTATCTATGCGGCTTAAACATCCATGCGGCCAGGACTTCATATGCGGCCAGAAGAATATAACCATGCTTCTTATTCAAAGTATTTCAATTTTGCAAATTGAAAACTTTGAAGGGGGTCTTGTAGAAGCATGGAAAATATTAAAGAAGGATCCATGCGGCCAGGAAACTCTATGCGGCTCAGGAAGCCCATGCGGCTCATAGATTCATGCGGCACGAGGGGCTATGCGGCTCAAAACGTGTCACCTCCAGTTTTCAAATTAGGAATATTTTCGTCATTTTTCAAGTTTTATAATTTTTATTTATTTTATGTGATTTTTTGGGATTTATTTGGTTTGGTTTGGATTTTATCCAATTCGGACCCAAATTGGAGACCTGGGTATCCTGGACCCTAGTGGGACCCACATACTAGCTGGACTTGGCCCACATGCCATCATAATTAGGCTAGAAATCATTAACCCAACTTCTATGGCTTAATTAGTCATTATAGAGGCTAATTTAGTTAGTTAGGGTTAAACCGAACCAAACCGAAACAAACCGAACCCAACTTGAACCAAGTCTATTGGGTTGGAGGGTTATTGGATCCACCCAAAACCCAATAACCCCCCCTCCCACACATGGCCGGCCAAGTGAGTCCCCCCCTTTTCTTCTTCATTAAGTTACAACCCTCTCTCTCTCTCCAAAAATTCCTTTCTTCCCAAACTCCTTCCCTACAAGAACCTAATTTAGGTAAGCCATTAAATCCTCTATTTATTGCTCTTTGCTTTTAATTCCTTCACATTAATTGTAGGGAATGAGATTCTCCACCATTTGCCCATGAATTTATAGGTTTTCCCTAGAAAATCTAGGTTAAGAAATATTTGGGGGTTTATATATTAAGTGGTATATATATATATATATATATATATATATATATATATATATATATATATATATATATATATATATATGTATTTGTGTGTGTGTAGAGAATTGGTGGTGGTGGTGTTTGTGTCATGAGAATGGTGGTGAGAGAGTGAGTGAGCTTGTGTGAGTGTGTGAGAGTGTGAGTGTGTGTATGTGTTTGTGAGAGTGTGTGTGTATATATGTATATATATATATATATATATATATATATATATATATATATATATATATATATATATATATATATATATATATATATATATATATATATATATCTAAATGTGTGTGTGTGTATTTATATATATATATGTGTGTGTGTGTGTGTGTGTGTGTGTCTATGTATATATGTATACCTATATGTGTGAGTGTATATATATGTATATATATAGATAGAGGGATGGTTTAGATAATATAAATGTGCATATAGATATATAGATATATATATATATATATATATATATATATATATATATATATATATATATATATATATATATATATATATATATATATATATATAGAGAGAGAGAGAGAGAGAGAGAGAGAGAGAGAGAGAGTATAGGTGAAGAAGTAGAGGAGAAGAAGAAGTAGAAGTCAGCAGTAGCAGCAGCTACATAGCTGCTGTTGTGGACAGCAGCAGCACAACAGCTGTAGCAGCTGCAGTAGCAGCCTAAAACCCCCCCTCCATTGCATTTTACCCCTAAGCCCCCTATATATATATATATGTATATATATATGTGTGTATATATATAGATAATTAGATATTAGATAGTTAGAATTAGAGAGAATAGAAGGGAGAATTAGAAGAAAGTTTAGGAAGAATTAGAAGAAGGAAAGTTAAGAGGAAAGAAGAAGATTAGAAGAATTTGAAGAGAATTAGAAGGAGGAACTAGAAGAAAAGTTAGAAGAATGAGAAGAAGATTAGAAGAGAATAGAAAAGGAGAATAGGAAGTAGTAAGGAGGAGAAGAATTAGAATGGGAGGAAGAAGTTAGAAGAGGAAATTAGAAGAGGAATTAGAGTGAGGGATAGAAGGAGTTTTTAGGAGAAATCGAGTTAGAGAGCGAATTTGAGCCCGGAGTATCGGAACGCGATGAAACTTGGCGTGGAGTTAGAATACGTGATTTAGATTTTGCGGGTAGACTCCCGAGTGGAAATCGGAGTCGTAGAATGCCGGTATCGTGCCGTATCAGTGCGTATCTTGAAATATTCAAGATTTTGGCAACGGGCCGTATCATGCACCGGATGTCCACGTTACCTAGATATTTTGGTAGGTAATATATGTATAGGCTAGTATCATACTACCCTAGGGAGATCGGGTCAAAATATCAAGCGTAGATAGGCTAACTAGATAATCGCCGAAGGTAGAATTTTGCCCTTTTTAAGGGTAAAATAGGTAATTGGCCTATGGCCAAGATATGAGTATCGAAGTCCAAGATGGACTTGGATATGGGTTGTAGAGGTTGGTAATGGGTAGAAATAGCCGTCTAGACTTAGTCTTGACCCCGGTTGATCACGGTTGACGTTTTAGACCAAAAGTCAACTATGGGTCAACACTTTGCCCAATTTAGTTCCAAATTCCATTAGACTTGTGCAGTTGACCAAAAGTCAACTGTTAGTCACCAGTGACCTAGAGTTGACCTAGGGTTGACCAGACTTGACCACAGTTGACCAGAGTTGATCAGTTGACCAAAAGTCAACATTTGACTCAAATTGACCTAGATTAATTTCGTTTGACTTGCGTTGACCCAGTATGACCTAGCTAGACCTAATATGACTTAGGTTGACCTCGTACAGTCTAGTTTGATGCATCTTGACCTAGAATGACTTAATAAGATTCAAATTGATTTGATTTTACTTTCTAAACAAAGTATTGATACGTCTTGTTCTCTATAGGTCCTCGAGACGCTGCATTTGCTCCGGTTGACGTACCATATCATATTTTAGGCGAGTACATTCTCTGACACTTTTCTAATTTATGATAAGTATTACAATTCATGTAATTAGTATAGATATGCTTGTTCTCGACACATTGGTCACACGGATTGGTATTTATGGATCCCGACATGAGATGTTATTCCTCGTTATCTTGGTATATCCTGTGCAAGCCCCTTGTAGTTCTTATGCAGTATATGGACACCGATTCTCAAGGAGACTTGCTCCCTTCTCGTGGAATCCCGTGTCGTAACGTGTCTTGCTTGGATCCACTCTACCAGTCGGGGACGGGGAGCACTAGTCTAGATATGTGGTCATTATCTGCCTTGTTTATTCTTGTAGACCTTGAATAATACCAATCCTACACTCCATGTAGGATTGGTGGATCAGTAGACCTTGTGCAGACCCAAGCCGGCCACATATTGTAGCTAGTACTCACACACCTACAGATATGATTCTTGATTCTTGTACATGCCATGATCAGTTTACTTGCCTTGTTCTAGCTCTAGTTTTACAGCTTATCTTGCCATGATATTCACATGTAGATTCCATGATTTCCTTGTATATACTATCTATTTACAGTCTTGTAGCTTTTACCATATCTTGTGAACTGCTGTTAGTAGATTGTACTCGTTCCATCCTGATAGGATATGTTGAAAATATTACAGATGCTGACGAGGGAGATTATTGTACCTACTACGGTCCGAATGACGTAGTGGGCGTAGACTTGGAGACTTTGGTCCAGCAGGGCTTAGCTCCGCCTGACGAGACCCTACCTATTGCTTAGTTAGAGTAGGTCTTTTGTACTAGACATTGTCTCCAGCTACTTTTGAGACTGTTATTATTATGGACTGTATTAGAGACTTGGACTTGTATATATTCTTGTGTTGGACTTGACAGGTTATTATTTTATTATCGTCTTGTTGTCTTTATCTTTCAGTCTTTACTTTGTTATCTTAGAGTCGTGATTGAGTACTCATATATATATTCATTACTTGTCCTCCGTTCGGAGTTGACCATATTCTCGACAGGTTTTTGTTATATATATATAAACTGTTTAGAGTAGAAAAATCTACAACGTTCCATACCGATTTTTTGGTGAGGGCTGGGCGTTGTCGCGTCACGTGCCCTTTTAGCGGGTGCCGGTCGTGACACATTTAAGTGGTGGCCCACGCAGGTCCTGTAGTCGTAATTAGTGCGATGTCGTGGCGGCACTCGTCTTAGAGTGTTGACTACGAGCCTGTGTTACACATAGGAGGTAGTAGGCTAAGAGTGCTCAATCACAGTAGGATCTTTTCTTGCTTATCTTGCTTACCGTCTTTGATATTGATTTACTGCATTCTAGCTGTCCTCCTTTGATATTGCCTTCATGTGCCATATTGATATCTTTTTTTCAATTTGTCTCCAGGATAGTGATGACTCATTCTCCTGGCGAGGAGCACGGGGAGACGGAGAGGTCTGCCACCTCTGGCGGGCAGGCTCCGGTCACTTTCCCTGCAGATGGGACTTCTGTTGGGGCTCTCGGAGGTACTCCTCCAGCTACCTCGATGACAGTCCCTGGGGTTGCGGGTGCTCTTTCCGTAGTACCGAAAGCTGTCGGGGGCGCTCTTCCTCCTTCTGTGCAGCAGATTCCTCCGCCAGTTGCAGACATACTTCCACCTCCACCTCCTCTGCCTACAGATATGGGGCAGATGCTTACCTTCTTCCAGCAGATGCTGGAGACTCAGAGAGCCCAGGCCGAGGCTCAGCAGAGGCAGACAGACGCGATGCGTCAGGGCATGGAGGATGCCCATCAGTTGGCCCTTACAACCGTGGAGCAGAGGGCTCCTCATCCGAGGATGCGACCGAGGTACGGAGATATCCAGGACTTCAAGAAGCTCGGGCCCCGTGATTTTAGTGGGACCGAGGGTGTGGTCTATGCAGATGATTAGCTCGAGGATATCGAGCGACAGATGAGGGCCTCCCGCCTGGCAGACGACCTAAAGGTCGAGGCGGTAGGTTTGCAGTTGCTAGACATTGTGCGCACCTGGTTCAGAAATGAGCCAGCCCTAGCTGGAGAGGGCCATACTTGGGTAGAGTTCAAGCTCCTCTTCAAGGAGATGTTCTTTTCTCCCACGGACAAGATTGACCTGGAGCGACAGTTCCAAGATCTGCAGCAGGGCAATCTATCTGTGGAGGAGTACACAGCGGAGTTCGGCCGTCTGAGCCGATACGCAGAGTACATGGTTCGAGACCCGGAGATCAGGGCGAGCCGTTTCAGGGAGGGACTCGCTTGGGATATCAAGCACCTCATTCCCTCCTTCTATGAGACATATACCCAGATCTATGCGGAGGCCCGCAAGGTGGAGCGGGAGTGGGGCTTGAAGCCCAAGAGGGAGCGTGATCATTTCTTGGGGGCTACTAGCAGCGCAGGGGCTGCTAAGTGCCCTCAGCTTCAGTATCGTTCTTTTCAGCATCACCAGCCGCAGGTGCAGGCCAGAGCACCGGTTCAGCAGCAGGTGCAGCACACTCAGCCGAGGCAGGCTCAGCATGGGGTTCCTTGTAACTACTGCAAGAAGCCCGGTCACATCTGGGAGGTCTTTCGGAAGAGGCTGGCCATGTGCCTCTACTGCGGGGAGGCTGGACATCAGTTGAGGGATTGTCCTGCGAACCCTCGCAGGGTAGTCTGTGGAGTGGTAGCAGCTCAGGGGGCACCGGCAAGAGTTCCTGCAGTGCAGCAGAGGGGTCCACTTCCGACACAGCAGCAGCAGTTTGTTCAGCACCACCAGCAGCGGGGTGGTCAGGGTAGAGCCTTTGCTCTTGCGGCCGAGGAGATCGAGCCAGTCGCAGATGTAGTTGCTGGTTCGGTTCTTCTTGATTCTTTTTCTGCCTTAGCATTGTTTGATTCAGGTGCTACGCACAGTTTTGTGTCAGTTTCTTTTGCACTTAGGCACAATATCATTGCTGAGTATCTTGGTAGGACTTGCAAGATTATGACTGGAAATGGCATCATCCTAGTTAATAATGTTTGTAAGGGACGGAGAGTTTCTTTGAGAGGCCGAGAGCTGAATAAGTGTTTGCCCGTAATTCCACTTCCGAGTTACGATGTGGTACTCGGTATGGATTGAATAAGCATACACCACGCTAGCATTGACTGCAGAGGGGGCATGATTCTGTTTAGGCCGTCGGGAGAGCCGGAGTATGAGTTTACCAGGGGTTCAGCGGAGTCAGGAGATGGATTCTGCGGAGCATTGTTGGCGGGGCCGGTGTTGCCACATCCACTCATTGCTGAGTTCTTAGATATCTTTCCTGAGGAGCTGCCCGGGATGCCGCCAGATCGTGATGTTGAGTTTTCTATAGACCTAGTGCCGGGCGTTGAGCCTATCTCCCAGCACGTCTATAGAATCAACAATAGCGAGTTAGCGGAGCTGAAGAAGCAGGTCGACGAGCTGGAGGACAAGGGCTTTATTCGATCTAGCTCTTTACCTTAGGGTGTGCCAGTTTTTTTTGTCCCCAAGAAGGATGGTACAGTACGTCTGTGTATTGATTACAGGGCGCTCAACAACCTTACCATTAAGAACAAGTATCCTTTGCCAAGGATTGATGACTTGTTCGACCAGTTGAGCGGGACGAGAGTGTTCTCGAAGATTGACTTGCGTACCGGGTACCATCAGCTGAAGGTGAAGCGGGATGACATTCCGAAGACTGCCTTTCGGACTCGCTATGTCCAATATGAGTATACCGTCATACCGTTTGGGTTGACCAACGCCCCGGCGGTATTCATGAACTTGATGAACAAGGTATTTCATCAGTACCTTGACAAGTTCGTGGTGGTCTTCATTGATGACATTTTCATCTATTCGAAGACGCCAGAGGAGCACGAGGAGCACCTGAGGATTGTGTTGGACACTCTCAGGAGGGAACAGCTGTATGGAAAGCTGTCCAAGTGCGAGTTCTTCTTGGATCGCGTGGAGTTTCTAGGCCATGTTGTCTCTGGCGAGGGGATTTCAGTGGATCCGAAGAAGATTTCTGCGGTGGAGTCCTGGTCTACGCCGAGCTCAGTAGCAGAGGTTCGAAGTTTTCTGGGTCTGGCAGGTTATTACCGGAGGTTCGTACAGGACTTTTCCAGGATTGCCCAGTCGATGACCCGCCTTACCAGAAAGGACGAGGAGTTTGTTTGGTCCGATGAGTGCCAGGCCGCCTTCGAGGAGCTGAAGGCGAGGTTGACTACAACTCCTATCTTGACGCTGCCATCTAGATCTGGTGGTTATACGATCTACAGTGATGCTTCAGGACGGGGTTTGGGTTGTGTGCTTCAGCAGCACGGGAAGGTAATTGCCTATGCATCTAGACAGTTACGTCCTCATGAGAGGAATTACCCTACCCACGATCTTGAGCTGGCAGCGGTCATCTTTGCTTTGAAGCTACAGAAACACTATCTGTACGGAGAGCGTGTGGAGATCTATACTGACCACAAGAGCTTGAAGTACGTGTTTACCCAGAAGGAGCTGAATATGAGGCAGAGGCGATGGTTAGAGCTGCTGAAGGATTTTGATATATTCTTACAGTACCATCCAGGGAAGGCCGACGTGGTCACGGATGCTCTGAGCAGGTATCCCGTGGCCATGTGTTTGACGATGGATCGTCACCTTCTGGCTGATCTGGCGAGCTTGGGCGTAGAGATGATAGTTCCTGGGTTTGAGGCACAGATGTGGGGTCTGTAGATGCAGTCAGAGCTGATGGAGAGAGTCAGGGCAGCTCAGTTTGAGGATGAGGCTCTGAGGGTCATCAGGGAGCAGGTCCAGATAGGGCTGTTGGATGAGTTCTCTTGAGCCGGGGACGGGTCGTTGAGGCATGGTACCAGATTGTGCGTGCCGAGCGGAGGACTTCGGGAGGAGGTTTGTCACTCCCCGTTCCTAGAATGCGTATTTTTATACATGTACAACTCATTTATATTTATTTAGTATTTATCATATATTATCCTGTATTTAAATTCCTTTAATTTCATGTTAATTAATTATCTGCATTTTATAATCTGTATTTTATTTCCTGCAATTTTATTTTTGTACTTTACTTTCTGTATTTTACTTTCTGCTTTGGTTATTGGGTTAGGCCTAGGTTGGTTTTTCTCGGGTTCATGGTGGTCCACATGAACCGAACCCCACCTACCACCACCCTTCCTATTTAAGCCCCCATCCCCTTCTCTCTCCTCATAACTCTCCTTCACCATTACTTCTTCTTCTTCCTCACCACTCTCTCCACCAACCAACAGCAGGCAAGTACATCTTGCTTCTTGCTTCCCACTTGGAGAACCATTTTTATGGTTCATTTGTCTTCCTCTCATGATCCTGAGAGAGTTTAGTACTTAGCATTTTTGATTTCTTTGGCTTGTTTCTTCTAGATCTAAGTTGTTGCATTCTCGGTTGTTCATGGGTTTTGATCTCCCAACCTGGCGTGCTTTTCGGAATAGATGGTTCATGTGGCAGAGCTTCTCATTCTTCACCATTCTGAACCATGGGAACTTCATTTCTGGCTTGGAACGAAGGTTCAGTCACGCACACGTTCTTACGTGCCAGCGTGAATTTTCGGTCACGCACACGTTCTTACGTGTCTGCGTGAATTTTCAGTCACGCACACGTCTTTACGTGTCTGCGTGAATTTTTAGTCACGCACACATTCTTACGTGTCTGCGTGAATTTTGAGTCACGCACACGTCTTTACGTGTCTGCGTGAATTTTGAGTCACGCTCACGTTCTTACATGTGTCACGCCCCAGAACCAGAATACTGGAGAGCGGGGGCAGACATAGCCAGCTACGTATATGAAATGGAATCCATCTCGCTATACGGTCACGGCTGTCTAGATACATGAGGGTTTATCTACAAGCCAACAGTCTCTTAAGGTCATGAACAAGCCTAGTGTCTCAATCACAAGCAAGTAAGTAAATGTTACAAGATGTATGATCATTAAATATACAATAGTAAGGCGTCCCAAACATTACATATTCAGCTGATCATGAAGCTAGTCGTTACAAAATGTTAGGACTAGCAAGAGTTTAGTCATACATGATCAACCCTAGGATCTGTTAATCATGTTACAGCCCGTAGACAGACAGTAAGTAAGTGCAATCGAGCTAAACAGGTGCTCGTCGGCTAAACGCCTCAAAAGAATATTTTTACAATAGAGCGGGAGAGCCAAAGATAACCCACTCGTTGCCAGGGTTCCGTCTAGTGGCCACCATCTGGCTGGAAGGTCGGTAGATCCTCTGGAGCTGCTCCGAAATCTGGCCACACAAAATCAGCTGGGTCAGACCCCAGAAAGAGCAAGTGCCACAAAGGAGGCTTCACTTAAGAACTAAAACCAGCAATCAGCACAAGATATAAATAAAAGTAAGAACTGAAAATAAAAAAAATACACCAGGATGATATACGACGAGATAACCATGGAACTATTCAGATAACCAGGTTACAACCCGTAAAGCAAACAAGGACCGGGGTTGTAACCCTTCGTCTGAACAGAACTTGGAATTCTCACTATTTATCGATAAAATAAATACAGGCATTCTGGTCATGCAGTAATCTGGAACAGAATCAGGACAAGACTAGACAGGTTAGACTCCATTCAATCATTTCACGGCCAAGCAAGAATCTACGGCTTGATACTTTAACTAACTAGGGTTATCACAGCCTAATTACTAGCAAGATGCAGTGAGATTACTCCACAGCCACAAGCCCTGCAGACTATCCAGGTTACCCGGGTTAAAACATTAGAGTTGAATTCAGGTGGGTACATCGTCTAGGAAACGAATGTACCCTTAGGTAGCTTGAAGGGTGCAACACATGACAGTGTGCTGGAAATATTCCCTACTCGACGGCAGGCTACAGATCCCAAGGCGTGCCCAGGTAACGGGATTGCCTGTAGCTGGGAAATCTCGTCATGACTAATGTATTAATCTAGTTATTAGCCTTAGTCCATTTTAGTAGGTACTCCTGACCGTGGTACTCAGGAGTCCCCTCCTAGACATGATACAAGACAGGACTGGTTTATTTGTACAAGCATAATCACCCACGGTGTCCAGGATTAATTATACAGGTCATGTCATGTCAGGTAGCCGTCGCAACAGCTATTCGAGATAATCATGTCAAGTGTACTTGTCAGGAGTGCGCCACGACGGGCCACTATCAGGTCATGTCAGGTTATTATGTCAGGAGTGCACCACTATGGGTCACTATCACGTCATGCTCAATTATCAATTCCAAACATATCAAGTAAATTCGTGATTATCAAGTTCAGGACAAAAGGCGTAAGGATATAAAATGGACGTTAAATATCTAATAAAATATCAATATACAGGGCTATAGAAGATCAAGGGTAATCAGGCTACGCTCAAGTCAGGCTACGGTCAGGTCAGCATACGCTCAGGTCAGCATACGCTCAGGTCAACATACGCTCAGGCCTGCGTACGCTCAGGGCAAGCTACGCTCAGGTCAAACGCTCACAAAAGGCAGCGTATGCACTCCATACGACTCCTAGTCAAGCGAGCGAGCGTATGCGAGTCATACGCTCCCAAAAGGCAGCATATGGGGTCCATACGACTCCTTGTCAAGCAAGCGAGCGTATGCGAGTCATACGCTCCCAAAAGGCAGCGTATGGGGTCGATACGACTCCTTGTCAAGCAAGCGAGCGTATGCGAGACATACGCTCCCAAAAGACAGCGTATGGGGTCCATACGACTCCTTGTCAAGCAAGCGAGCGTATGCGAGACATACGCTTCCAAAAGGCAGCGTATGAGATCCATACGACTCTTTGTCAAGCAAGCGAGCGTATGCGAGACATACGCTTCCAAAAGGCAGCGTATGAGATCCATACGACTCCTTGTCAAGCAAGCGAGCGTATGCGAGACATACGCTTCCAAAAGGCAGCGTATGAGATCCATACGCTTCCAAAAGGCAGCGTATGGGGACTGCGCTGCACTAAAGAGTGCGCGCAACTCAGTGGCGCAAGCTAAAAAGCTTGCGCACTGCTCACTGTCTTCTCCAAATCAGCAAGAACTCCATGGTTGAACCCAAAGCTTCAAAAGTCCATAACTTGGTCAAAATAAGTCCAAATCCAACTTTTCAAAGGTCAAAATTTGGTAGAATAAAATTCTCTAAAACATTGAACCATCAAAACTTGAAAACAAAGAAGTTTAATAGATCAAAACCACCAAAATCCGAAAGTAACTAATTTCTAGATCTACAAAAATTAAAGCCTCGAAATGGAAAATGACAAGTTCTAATGTGTCTTAGAAACACGAGGAGAAGCTAATGGAACAATAAAAATGAGCTCTCTTGTGGAAGCAAGTTGCACTCGTCTAGACCTCTCTTTTCTCTCTCTTTGGTAGGTAATAAAGTAATGGGAAAGAAGAAGATGAGTTATGAAGAGAGAGAATGAAGGAATGGATTAATAAAGGGGTTGGTGGTGGTAGGTAGGGGGTTCACCATATAAAACCAAGCCCAAACCCACACAAACCGAACCGAACCAAGCCAACCCAACCAAGAATAAACAAGCCAAGCCAAACCAAGGAGATATGCAAATATAAGATAAAATATGTATAAGTATTCCAAATACGTAATACGAACAACAGGCATTACAACTCTACCCACCTTAAAAGAATTTCGTCCTCGGAATTTAATTAAGAGGCTAGAGGGACAAGAACAAGCTACACTATTCACATGCAATTATACTAGGCAATCAATCAATCATGCAAGCAAGGAATTGATGGCATGAGGCATAAGAAAGATATTATACCTCACGAGTCAAACAAGTCGGGATATCGTGATCGGATATCATCCTCACGCTCCCACGTTGACTCCCCCAAAGAGTGATGACCCCAAGCAACTCGGACTAACTTGATAGTCTTGTTCTTGAGGATCTTCTCTCTTCGATCCAATATAGACACGGGCCTCTCCTCATACGAAAGGTTGGTACCAACAACCAATTCCGAATGATCCAGGATGTGGCTCGGGTCCGGGATGTACCGTCGTAATTGGGATACATGGAACACGTCATGCACCTCGCTTAGCGACGGTGGAAGAGCGAGACGATAGGATACATCTCCTACTCGCTCCAGAATGTCAAACGGTCCTATATACCTAGGACTAAGATTGCCCCGTACGCCGAAACGAATGACGTCACGGTTAGGCGAAATCCTCAGGAATACATGATCGCCGACCGAGAACTCGAGAGGACGCCGATGAGAATCCGCCCAATGACGCTGGCGATCTTGGGCAACTCGAAGGTGATCTATGACTCGCCTGACCACTTCAACGGTTTGAGCAATCATTTTTGGACCAAGCATCTGCCTCTCTCCAACATTATCCCAGGCTAACGGGGATCTGCACTTCCTGCCATACAGTGCCTCGAACGGTGCCATCTGGATACTGGCCTAGAAACTATTGTTGTACGAGAATTCCACCAGGTGCAAGTGATCTTCCCATGAACCACCGAAGTCAAGTGTGCAAGACCGCAACATGTCTTCAAGAGTCTGGATCGTGCGCTCCGACTGGCCATCTGTCTGCGGGTGATATGCTGAACTGAACTGGAGATGAGTTCCCAAACTCCCTTGCAAGCTACGCCAAAAGTGCGGCATAAATCTTGAATCTCGGTCCGAGGTGATACTGACTGGCACACCGTGCAATCTGACAATCTGCCTGAGGTACATCTCTGCTAACTGAGCCGTCGACTGACCAACTCTGAATGGAAGAAAGTGAGCCACCTTCGTGAGCATGTCAACTATAACCCAGATAGCATCTCTACCAGCTGGGGATCTAGGTAGTCCAGTCACAAAATCCATGGTCATATGCTCCCACTTCCATTCTGGAATCGGTAAGGGCTGAAGAAGTCCAGCCGGTCTCTGATGTTCGGCTTTAACTTGTTGGCAAACCAAACACCGAGAGACAAACCGAGCTATCTTCCGCTTCATGCCATTCCACCAGAAATGCTGTCGGATATCACGGTACATCTTCGTACTGCCGGGATGGATGGAATACTGCGAACTGTGAGCCTCTGCCATGATCTCCTGCCGGATATCTCCGCTGGGTACACAAAGACGCTTACCATGTCAAAGTGTACCATCCTCATGAATGCATAACTCTGGTCTTCGTCCTGCCTCACACTCTGCTCTGAGTTGCTGAAGCTTGGAATCTGCCGACTGCGCCATCTGGATCCTCTCGACTATAGTGGACTGAACTTGCATACCGGCCATCAAGGCTACACTGGAAGGGAGAACAACTTCAATACCCATCTTCTGAAGATCTGCTAATAGTTTCGGTTGCGCTGTTAGGAAATAAACTCCGGCTCTCCTGCTCAATGCATCTGTAACGACGTTGGCCTTCCCAGGATGATACTGCAAGTTGACATCATAATCCACAAGAAGCGCCAGCCACCTTCTCTGACGCATATTAAGATCCTTCTGGGTGAAAATATACTTCAGGCTCTTGTGGTCGGTGAAAATCTCCATCCTGTCTCCATACAAGTAGTGCCTCCATAACTTAAGTACAAATACCACTGCTGCCAGCTCCAAGTCATGGGTTGGGTAATTCCTCTCATGATCACGAAGTTGTCGTGACGCATAAGCTATTACCTTCCCATGCTGCATCAGAATACATCCTAAACCTCTGCCTGAAGCATCACAGTACACTGAGAATCCTCCGGTCCCATCTGGAAGCGTGAGAATAGGAGCTGTTATCAGGCCTCGCTTCAACTGCTCAAAAGAACTCTGACACTCTGCTGTCCAAGCAAACTGCACATCCTTGTGGGTCAACTGCGTCAATGGCGCTGAAATTCGAGCAAAATTCGAAACAAACCGCCGGTAGTAGCCGGCCAATCCAAGAAAACTACGGACCTCTGCAACTGTGCTGGGCACTGGCCATGACTCAATAGCCACAATCTTCTGGGGATCCACTTCTACTCCTCCGCGAGTGATGATATGACCCAAGTACGAAATGCGATCGAGCCAGAACTCGCATTTACTAAACTTGGCATATAACTGGTGCTCTCTGAGGATCTGAAGAACTATACGGAGATGCTGCTCATGCTCCGCCTCACTCTTGCTGTAGACCAGAATGTCATCCAAGAACACAATCACAAACTGATCCAAGTAAGGCATGAAGATGCGATTCATGAGGTCCATGAATACTGCCGGCGCATTGGTTGCTCCAAAAGGCATAACAAGGAACTCCCAATGCCCATATCTCGATCTAAAAGCTGTCTTCGGGATGTCCTGCTCTCTGACTCTGATCTGATGATAACCTGAGCGCAAATCAATCTTCGAGAATACTGAAGCCTCCCTGAGTTGATCAAATAAGTCATCTATCCTCGGAAGAGGGTATCTGTTCTTGATTGTTACTGAGTTCAAGGTACGATAATCAACACATAACCTGGACGTACCATCCTTCTTTTTCACAAGAAGCATCGGGGCTCCCTAAGGCGATCCACTAGCATGAATGAATCCCTTGGTTCTGAGTTCTTCAATCATCTTGTACAATATCTCCAACTCTAAAGGCGCCATCCTGTAGACTCTCTCTGACACTGGTGCTGTCCCGGGAATCAAGTCTATGGTGAACTCGATCTCCCGTTCTGACGGCATACCTGGAAGTTCTTCTGGGAAAACATCTGGAAATTCCTCGACTATCCTGGGCAACTGAACTGCTGCTACAGCCATCCGCAATGCTGGAGAAGATGGCTCCACCGCGCCTCTGGAAAATGAAAACTCTGGCTCGCCGGGGATACTAAAGACAACTCTGCCAATATGGCAGTCTATCCTAGCATACTGGTTCCTCAACCAATCCATGCCTAGGACTACATCATAGTCTGCCATAGAAAACTCTATGAATCTAGCGGGGAACTCCCTACCGCTAACTACGATCCGATACGAGGAAAATACTCTATCTACTCCCATAAGTCCGTTACCAGTAAGTATATTAAGTCTTACTGATAATGACTCGGGCTCCAATCCTACCCATGTCGCGAATCGTGCAGACATAAATGAATGCGATGCACCAGAATCAAATAAAGCTGAAGCTGGAAAGGAGTTGACGAGAATAGTACCTGCTACTACCTCTCCTGGTGCCAATCCTTCCTCCATGGTCATCACCATAGCCTGACCATGCCCTCGGGGTGCTGGTCCCCTCTGCTGAATTCCTCGCTGCCTATTCTGACTCAAGGCCCGGGCTTGCACATACTGTTGGGGGCTCTGTTGCGGAAATGCCTGGGACTGAGGCGGCAAGGGCCTCGTCAATGGATACTGCTGCTGTTGGACCGGTGCTGGTCCTCTCACCGAAGAACTAGAAAGGTTGGACGATGATGAACCACCCCTATTCGGGCAGGATCCAACCCTATGGTCTGGTGCTCCACAAGCCAGACACAATCCCTGTGCCCTGCGACATTCTGCCACCACATGGCCTGGCTTCCCACAATGAGAACAACCCACTGCGGAAGATTGCTTCTACTTCTGCTGCTGAGGGTGCGTCGGAGTGGAAGGCTGAACCGACGTCACTGAGGCCGCCCGCCTTGGAGCTCCAATAGTCAAAGCCCTGGCTGCCGGGGCTGGTGCTGAAGACTGATTCATCTGGCCATGAGATCTCTTCCTACCTCCGGCCCTATCCACAATCCTCTGGGAGGTATACTCATGCCTCCGGGCTGCTCTCAAGACTGCATCAAAAGTCTGATGCTCAAACTGCTCAAATGCCAACAAGATCTCCAGGTGAAGTCCCTGCTGGAACCGCTGGGCTCTATCATACTCGGTTGCCACCAAAGTGGGAGCAAACCGACTGAGTCTGGAAAACTTGGCCGTATATCCGTCGACCGTCCTGCCTCCTTGCTTCAGATTGGTAAACCTTGTCTGCAAATCATACCGAGCCACGGCATCGAAATACTTGGTCTGGAATCTCTCTCTGAATACTGCCCAAGTAATGGGTGCTGCTAACCCAACGGCCTGTGCTGCCCACCAGCTGCGGGCAAGATCTAACAACTGCAGGCGCACAACGGCCACCTTCTCGTTCTCTGGAGTCCTGGCTGCTTCTAGAATCACCTTTGTGTCCTGAAGCCATGCATCTGCAGCGATAGCATCTTCACTACCGTCGAAGAATGGAGGGTTCAAGCGCTTGAAGCTGTTGGCCGCGCTGTTACCCTGATGACCACCCCGGGTCAAAGCATTTGTCACTGCCTGGTGCAAGGCATCTCCACGCCGGTCTTGGGAAGCTATCAAGGTCCTGACGAGTCCTACCAAAGTGCCGTCATCATGTTCTACAGGTTGAACTGGCTGGACTGGTGGCTCTCCGCCAGAAGGCACGACTCTGGAGGCTACTCCGGAATGCTGGGCTTGATCTCCAGGTTGCTGCTGGTCCGCGGGAGGTGCTCCGCCTTGCTGATCGGCCGGGTCAGGTACTATGCCGCTGAAGAAGACGACATAGGAAACAATAAGGAAGGACCAGGACAGATCAACGATACAAGCATATGATCAGGACAAGAATCCAGGGATTCAGAAGATATGAGCAGAGATCAAGGACGAATACTGATTGAGACATCTATTCGGTAAACCCTCACATATCTTGATTTACAAGACCTGCATGGGCCACCACTTAAACCATGTCACGCCCCAGAACCAGAATACTGGAGAGCGGGGGCAGACATAGCCAGCTACGTATATGAAATGGAATCCATCTCGCTATATGGCACGGCTGTCTAGATACATGAGGGTTTATCTACAAGCCAACAGTCTCTTAAGGTCATGAACAAGCCTAGTGTCTCAATCACAAGCAAGTAAGTAAATGTTACAAGATGTATGATCATTAAATATACAATAGTAAGACGTCCCAAACATTACATATTCAGCTGATCATGAAGCTAGTCATTACAAAATCTTAGGACTAGCAAGAGTTTAGTCATACATGATCAACCCTAGGATCTGTTAATCATGTGACAACCCGTAGGCAGACAGTAAGTAAGTACAATCGAGCTAAACAGGTGCTCGTCGGCTAAACGCCTCAAAAGAATATTTTTACAATAGAGCGGGAGAGCCAAAGATAACCCACTCGTTGCCAGGGTTCCGTCTAGTGGCCACCATCTGGCTGGAAGGTCGGTAGATCCTCTGGAGCTGCTCCGAAATCTGGCCACACAAAACCAGCTGGGTCAGACCCCAGAAAGAGCAAGTGCCACAAAGGAGGGTTCACTTAAGAACTAAAACTAGCAATCAGCACAAAATATAAATAAAAGTAAGAACTGGAAATAAAAAAATACACCAGGATGATATACGACGAGATAACCATGGAACTATTCAGATAACCAGGTTACAACCCGTAAACCAAACAAGGACCGGGGTTGTAACCCTTCGTCTGAACAGAACTTGGAATTCTCACCATTTATCGATAAAATAAATACAGGTATTCTGGTCATGCAGTAATCTGGAACAGAATCAGGACAAGACTAGACAGGTTAGACTCCATTCAATCATTTCACGGCCAAGCAAGAATCTACGGCTTGATACTTTAACTAACTAGGGTTATCACAGCCTAATTACTAGCAAGATACAGTGAGATTACTCCACAGCCACAAGCCCTGCAGACTATCCAGGTTATCCGGGTTAAAAGATTAGAGTTGAATTCAGGTGGATACATCGTCTAGGAAACGAATGTACCCTTAGGTAGCTTGAAGGGTGCAACACATGACAGTGTGCTGGAAATGTGCCATACTCGACGGCAGGCTACAGATCCCAAGGTGTGCCCAGGTAACGGGATTGCCTGTAGCTGGGAAATCTCGTCATGACTAATGTATTAATCTAGTTATTAGCCTTAGTCCATTTTAGTAGGTACTCCTGACCGTGGTACTCAGGAGTCCCCTCCTAGACATGATGCAAGACAGAACTGGTTTATTTGTACAAGCACAATCGCCCACGGTGTCCAGGATTAATTATACAGGTCATGTCATGTCAGGTAGCCGTCGCAACAGCTATTCGAGATAATCATGTCAAGTGTACTTGTCAGGAGTGCGCCACGACGGGCCACTATCAGGTCATGTCAGGTTATTATGTCAGGAGTGCACCACTACGGGTCACTATCATGTCATGCTCAATTATCAATTCCAAACATATCAAGTAAATTCGTGATTATCAAGTTCAGGACAAAAGGCGTAAGGATATAAAATGGACGTTAAATATCTAATAAAATATCAATATACAGGGCTATAAAAGATCAAGGGTAATCAGGCTACGCTCAAGTCAGGCTACGGTCAGGTCAGCATACGCTCAGGTCAACATACGCTCAGGCCTGCGTACGCTCAGGGCAAGCTACGCTCAGGTCAAACGCTCACAAAAGGCAGCGTATACACTCCATACGACTCCTAGTCAAGCGAGCGAGCGTATGCGAGTCATACGCTCCCAAAAGGCAGCGTATGGGGTCCATAAGACTCCTTGTCAAGCAAGCGAGCGTATGCGAGTCATACGCTCCCAAAAGGTAGCGTATGGGGTCGATACGACTCCTTGTCAAGCAAGCGAGCGTATGCGAGACATACGCTCCCAAAAGGCAGCGTATGGGGTCCATACGACTCCTTGTCAAGCAAGCGAGCGTATGCGAGACATACGCTTCCAAAAGGCAGCGTATGAGATCCATACGACTCCTTGTCAAGCAAGCGAGCATATGCGAGACATACGCTTCCAAAAGGCAGCGTATGAGATCCATACGCTTCCAAAAGGCAGCGTATGGGGACTGCGCTGCACTAAAGAGCGCGCGTAACTCAGTGGCGCAAGCTAAAAAGCTCGCGTACTGCTCACTGTCTTCTCCAAATCAGCAAGAACTCCATGGTTGAACCCAAAGCTTCAAAAGTCCATAACTTGGTCAAAATAAGTCCAAATCCAACTTTTCAAAGGTCAAAATTTGGTAGAATAAAATTCTCTAAAACATAAAACCATCAAAACTTGAAAACAAAGAAGTTTAATAGATCAAAACCACTAAAATCCAAAAGTAACTAATTTTAGATCTACAAAAATTAAAGCCTCGAAATGGAAAATGACAAGTTCTAATGTGTCTTAGAAACACGAGGAGAAGCTAATAGAACAGTAAAAATGAGCTCTCTTGTGGAAGCAAGTTGCACTTGCCTAGACCTCTCTCTTCTCTCTCTTTGGTAGGCAATGAAGTAATGGAGAAGAAGAAGATGAGTTATGAAGAGAGAGAATGAAGGAATGGATTAATAAAGGGGTTGGTGGTGGTAGGTAGGGGGTTTACCATATAAAACCAAACCCAAACCCACACAAACCGAACCGAACCAAGCCAACCCAACCAAGAATAAACAAGCCAAGCCAAACCAAGGAGATATGCAAATACAAGATAAAATACGTATACGTATTCTAAATACGTAATACGAACAACAGGCATTACAACATGAGTGCATGAATTTTTAGTCACGCACACGTTCTTACGTGCGTGCGTAAATTTTTAGTCACGTACACGTTCTTGCATGCCAGCGTGACATTTGAGTTACGCACACGTCTTTGCGTGCGTGCGTGAATTTCTTATCATTTTCCACGCTCATTTTCCACGCTCACTTTCCACGCTCACTTTTCACGCTCACGCTGTGCGTGCGTGAATTACTTTTCACGCTCACGTTATGAGTGTGTGAATTACTTTTTCACGCTCACGCTGTGCGTGCATGAATTTCCCTTCACGCTTACGCTATGCGTGCCAACGTGAACCACTTTTCACGCTCACTCCTTCTAGACTTGTTGGCCTTAGCATAGACTTGTTGGCGTGACTTGTTGGCGTGACTTGTTGGCCTTAGCATAGACTTGTTGGCATGACTTCCTGACCTAGGTGTTCCTATTTGTTTTATAATTTATTCATTTAATGGTGGCATGATAGTTCTCCTATTATATCCTTATGCTTTTGCATGAACTCAAAAATCTTAGCATGTTAATATTCTTGATACATATGGTTGTGTAGAACGTGCCTTGTGCCTTGTGTCTTGATTGGTTTATGGATACCCAGTAAGATTGGAACTTAACCTTGAGAGTTATAGACTCGACCCCATTTAATGATAATTAACTTTCATGCCTGGACACCATTGATAATAATGGTTATCTTGACTAAAATTGATCATGCGTTCCTAGTTGGAACTAAGAGATTGGCTAGTCGTCTTATTGAATTAAATGAATGAGACACGTTCATGTAATGAACTATTGTAATCGATTAGCCGATCTCGAATATTGATATACAAGTACATGCAGGCTTCAATTTTATTTATTTATTTATTTATTTATTTTACAAAAGCAGCATGTGTACTTTATGGTCAAGGCATGATTACTCCATGGTTAGATTTGATTGTTGCATTACGCTATGTAAGACCTACAACCTAGCCGCACGGGTATCGTTGTAGAGTTACGTATATCGTACCCCGTACGAAAGTACTCATTTGAATGACCATGATCCACGACATGGGATTTTACTCAACGTAGGGACTATTAAGTTAAATAAAATAATGATTGCATAGAGAGAATGGATCCCCGAGTTCTTACATGGCAGCCCTCTTGGGACTAGTAGTGCCCGACAGGCCGGCTGGTTCCCACAGATACTGTAAACCTGCCACACGGACAGGGAGCGGTATCTGCTTATATTATTATTGTATATTGTATATTGATGACGGGCGTCCCGCTGGGACTCATCTAATTTATGATTGGCACAATTGATTGACTGGATAGACTAGCCTTGCTCGCACATGATAAGAACTGAGAAATCCCTATTTGTATAATTCCAGAATAACTTGGGACTCACAATAGCAAGCCGTATGAGTTGATTGGCCGTTCAAGATAATTTGTTTGTGTACTGTACCTACTCTGTTGCCTAACTGAGATGATCAGAATGTCAGGACATGATGGGCCAACTTCTGTCCTTATTTGGTTAGGAGGTTGGTTCGAAGTATCGTGATGTTATGTGAATCCTAGTGGAAAGCAGAGATCTATTATTATATCCTCTTACTTACTGGTTTAATCCTTCATATCGTGCTCCCTTGTGGTACTTGCTATTAGAGGTCTAACCTCTTTGGTTTTGTATGGCCAGATTTAGAGCCGGTTCCCGAGGATCCCGCTTACTTCTACCTCCACGATGGTCAACACTAGAGGGATGATCGCAGGAGGACTCGAGTGGGTTCCTTACTCCACCGCTCGTTTTGTTATTTACTTTATACTTAGCCGTTTGGCACCGACATGTTAGTCGGATCGTCTTGTACTTACTTTTACATAATTGTAACTAAGTCAGACTGCAGCTGATAACAATTGTGTATATATTACTATACCATCTGGCTATGTTTTGTAAAGCCAGATCTCACGAACATTTTAACTAAGCGTTTGGGACGCCTTACTGCTTTATCTTACATATTCTCTATTTTTGCTTCTTGTTTGATTGATTGAGACAATAGATGTGAAGTGACCATAGTAAGACTTCCATGTAGTATGCACCCCCTTGTCTGGTTAGACAGCATTGATCATATTATACGGTATTCATCTACCCGTAATACGTAGCTGGCCGAGTCATTCCCCCGCTCTCCAGTATTCTGGTTCTGGGGTGTGACAAGGTTTTAGTGGTGGCCCATGCAGGTCTGATTTCAGACTTGTAGGGTGTTTTGATTTATAGGATGTCTCAATCATATGTGTTCCTCTATTGATCTCATGATTCGTTATTCTCAACCCTTGCTTGACATTCCGGTATTCTTTGACTTCATTGATCCTTCATGTCCGGTTGTTTGATTGTTCTCTTGTCCCTTTTCTTAGGGGCACTTCGTCCGCATCGGTCAGAGCTGGACAACAGCAGGGGCAACATGGGCAACATGACCAGGTTGGTCAGCAACAAGGGCCAGTCTCACCTCAGGAGGCTATTCAAGAAGAAGTGATAGTAGAAGCAGCAGCTGGATCGCAGTATCCGGATGTTCCACCACCACCAACAGTTCCACCTACCCAAGTGGACACACCATCCCTTCTGGAGATCATGAGAGGAATGATGGCTACTCAGCAACATCAGATGTTGGCCCAGCAGCGCATGCACACTCAGCTACAAGAGCAGAATGTGTTGCTCAACCAAAGATTGCAGACGGCTTTGGAAAGAGGAATGAGGAATGATTCAGGAGCATCAGCCAGGTTTTGCAAGTACAACCCCCGTCGTTTCGAGGGCACGGAGGATGCCATCTTAACAGATGCATGGCTTAAGGATATTGAGGCTATTCTGACAGCAGCTAAGGTACCAGCAGAAGAACGTGTGGATCTAGTGAAGTTGTTACTTCAGGATCTCGCACGTGATTGGTGGGAATCAGAGGAAGTGGGCATCAGACGTCCTGTGGCTTGGGACGATTTTACTGCAAGATTCAAGACCAAGTACTATGGAGTTGTGGTACGGTTTGAGCTACAACAGAAGTTTATCAACCTCAGGCAGGCCGGCAAGACTGTAAATGCTTATGTAGCGGAGTTCTGCAGATTGAGTAGATTCGCCCCAGAGATGGTAGCAACAGAGAGCCAGAGGGCCATGAGGTTTCAGCAAGGGTTTCATCTCGAACTCTTGTAATTGATAGAGGGGCACAATTACCAGACTTTTGACGAAGTATTGACGGCAACTCGAAGGCATGAGATCACCATTCAGAGGCTTGCGACAAGGACTGGGGGTCAGAAGAGATCCCACAGTCAGATTAAAGGAGGAGGGGGAGCAGTGCCCCGAACAATAGCACCATCTACTGGCATTCGTATCCACGATGTGGCGATACGAGGAACAGCACCACCACCCAGACAGCAGCAACAACAACAGGGGAAGAACCAGCAACCCCCGACGGGCTGTACTTATTATGGGAAGATGGGGCACACTAGAGATGTGTATCGGACATTGAATAGACTATGTCTGATATGTGGAAATCCAGACCATCGGGTTACCATATGTCCCATGAATTCGAGGTCAGGAGGACCAGGGCAGCAATTTCCTGCTCTGCCAGCACCAGGGACAGGCCAGTATCGAGGACCAGCAGTGGCAGTAAGGCCGTTGGCACAGCATCCGTTAATGCCGCAGGCTCAGATGTTTCGGCAGCAGGGGCCGCCGATGCAGCACCACCAGCATAGACCACCCCAGCATCATCAAGGAAGGGGCCAGCAACAACATCAGGTTAGGCCGCAGCATAGAAACCAGCAAGGAGGTCGAGGGCAAGCATTCACTCTGTCCTTGGAGGAGGCATTGGCATCGGGAGATGTTGTGTCAGGTAACATTCTTGTCGCCTCATATCCCGCAGTAGCATTGTTTGATTCGGGAGCATCCCATTCATTTATATCTGCACAATTTACGACACGACTAGGAATGGAGTTCGAGGCATTGCCAGGGAGGTTGAATATACTCACTGGTAATGGGCTCGTAGGAGTTAGTAGAGTTATTTTAGCATATAGCATTGTAGTTTACGGGCATTCCTTACCCGCCCGATTGATAGAATTTCCTGTTGGAAATTTCGACGTTATCTTAGGCATGGACTGGCTGAAAGACAGTCATGCGACAATAGATTATCGTAGAGGGAGTGTATCTTTTGATATTCCAGGCATAAAGCAGTTCACCTTAGTCAGATCAGGGGCAACTCAACAAGAGCAGGGAGTAATAACGGCAATGGAAGAAGTTCAGATTCCGAAGGTAGTTGAAGAGTTTCTAGACGTATTTTCTGAAGAACTTCCAGGTCTACCACCGGTTAGGGATATTGAGTTCAGTATAGAATTGGCACCAGGAACTAAACCGATATCAGATCGAGTTTACAGAATGGCGGATTCAGAGCAGGCCAAGGTATATCAGCATATAGAGGAACTGAAGGAGAAGAAGTTCATCCAAGCTAGCGTGTCACCATGGGCAGCACCAGTGGTACTTGTGGAAAAGAAGGATGGGTCATCCAGATTGTGCATTGACTACAGGAAGCTTAACGCGGCAACAGTGAAGAACAAGTACCCATTATTCAGGATCGACGACTTATTTGATCAGTTGAGCAAAGCTAGAGTTTTCTCCAAGATAGATCTTCGTTCAGGGTACCATCAGGTGAGGGTTCGGAAGGAGGATATTCCCAAGACAGCATTCAGGTCGAAGTATGGGCATTATGAATTCTTAGTAATGCCGTTTGGATTGACCAATGCTCCAGCAATATTTATGGATTTGATGAATCGCATCTTTATACCATACTTAGACCAGTTTGTTGTTGTGTTTCTTGATGACATTCTCGTATACTCTGCTAGTGAAGAGGAGCATGAAGACCACCTCAGGAAAGTGTTGCAGGTTCTGAGAGAGAACCAGTTGTATGCCAAGCTCAGCAAGTATGAGTTTTGGTAGGATCACATTTCATTTTTAGGTCACATCATATCAGGAGCTGGAGTAGCAGTAGATCCCAAGAAGATAGAAGCAGTAGAAAGTTGGCCAGTACCCAAGACCATAGCAGATGTGCAGAGTTTTTTGGGATTGGCAGGATATTACAGAAGGTTTGTGTCAGACTTTGCAAGGCTTTCAGCCCCCATGACCCGCTTGACACGGAAGGATGTACCATTCGTTTGGTCGACAGAATGTCAGTCATCATTCGAGACTTTGAAGCAGAAATTGATATCAGCACCTATTCTTACATTGCCAGTTGGACTCGGAGGTTTTACAGTATATTGTGATGCGTCAGGTAAAGGACTTGGATGTGTCCTTATGCAACATGGGAAGGTGATAGCATACGCATCTAGGCAGCTTCGGGACCACGAGAAGAATTACCCAACTCATGATTTGGAGTTAGCGACAGTAGTGTTTGCTCTGAAGCTATGGAGGCATTACTTATATGGTGACCGAGTGGACATGTATACAGAACATAAAAGTCTGAAGTACATCTTTACTCAGAAGAAACTAAACATGAGGCAGAGAAGATGGTTGGAGTTGATTAAGGATTATGACGTAGAGCTTCAGTATCATCCAGGCAAGGCTAATGTAGTAGCAGACGCTCTTAGCAGGAGAGGCGGCACATTTATGTTGACAACACAGAGGCATATCTTAGAAGACCTTCAGGAGATGGGCATCGAAGTTATACTTCCTAGTGATGTAGGAGTTCTAACAAGTCTGCAAGTTCAATCCGACTTGGTAGACAGAATCAAGACAGCTCAGGCACAGGACCCAAGGATTCAGAAGCTTAGGGCAGAATGTGAGTCAGGACTCAGGAAGGAGATGAGAATTCATGAAGATGGTACACTTAGGTTTGGATCACGTCTATGTGTGCCTAGTGGAGATATCGGACAGGAGGTTATGGCAGAAGCTCACAGTTCTCAGTATTCTATTCATCCTGGAGGGACCAAGATGTACCAAGATATCAAGCAGCATTTCTGGTGGAACGGGATGAAGAGGGAGATAGCTAGATTTGTTTTCCGTTGCTTGGTATGTCAGCAAGTGAAGGCAGAACAGCAGAGGCCAGCTGGGTTATTGTAACCGCTTCCTATCCCGGAATGAAAATGGGAGCATATTACAATAGACTTTGTGACCGGTTTACCGAGATCACCAAGTGGTAAGGACGCTATTTGGGTAATAGTAGACCGACTTACGAAGGTAGCACACTTTTTTTCTTTCAGAGTAGGGTAATCTACAGAAAAGTTGGCAGAGTTGTATATGCAACAGATAGTCAGGCAGCATGGAGTCCTTGTTAGTATTGTATCGGATCAAGATACCCGCTTTATATTACATTTCTGGAAGAGCTTACATCATAGTCTGGGTACCAAGTTAAGATTTAGCACGGCTTACCATCCGCAGACAGATGGGCAATCAGAAAGAACGATTCAGACTTTAGAAGATATGTTACGAGCTTGCACTCTAGATTTTAGAGGGTCTTGGGAGAGTCACCTGCACTTAGTCGAGTTCTCATACAACAATAGTTATCAAGCCAGTATCCAGATGGCGCCATTCGAAGCACTATATGGTAAGAAGTGCAGGTCGCCGCTTGCATGGGATGATATCGGAGAGAGGAAGATGTTAGGCCCAGAAATGATTGTTCAGACGGTTGAAGTGATTAAGGGAATTAGAGAGCGACTTCGAGTTGCGCAGGACCGGCATCGTCATTGGACGGACCAGCATCGTAGGCCGTTAGAGTTCTCTGTTGGGGACCACGTATTCTTGTGGATCTCACCAACTCGTGGGGTCATTAGATTTGGCGTTCGCGAGAAATTGAGTCCGCGGTACGTGGGCCCATTTGTTATCCTTGATCGGATAGGCGATATTGCTTATCGTTTATCCCTCCCACCTTCGTTATGAGAGGTACATGACGTGTTTCATGTATCCCAATTACGTAGGTATGTATCGGACCCAAGCCATATCCTCGATCATTCTGAGCTGGTTGTTCGTACCAACCTGTCTTACGAGGAACAACCTGTGTCCATTTTGGACCGAAGAGAGAAGATACTCAAGAACCGAACAATTAGTCTTGTTCGTGTTGCTTGGGGTCATTACTCCTTGGGAGAGTCAACGTGGGAACGTGAGGATGATATCCGATCACGATATCCACACCTGTTTGACTCACAAGGTATATCTCTTTCTGTATACCTTGATTGACCTGATTCTTCATGCTTATCACCTTATGGGTAGAGCTACTTGATATCATGGATTGATGAATTTACATATATAGTACTTGCTTTGATATGGTAAAAATGATTGCTTGCTCACTAGAATTGCTTGTATTGGTTTAGCTCCGATATTTCTACCTGCTTGGATTTGAAATTCCGAGGACAAAATTTTTCTAAGGTGGGTAGAGATGTCACTCTCCGTTCCCAGAATGCGTATTTTTATACATGTACAACTCATTTATATTTATTTAGTATTTATCATGTATTATCCTGTATTTAAATTCCTTTAATTTTATGTTAATTAATTATCTGCATTTTATAATCTGCATTTTATTTTCTACAATTTTATTTCTGTACTTTACTTTCTGCATTTTACTTTCTGCTTTGGTTATTGGGTTAGGCCTAGGTTGGTTTTTCTCGGGTTCATGGTGGTCCACATGAACCGAACCCCACCTACCACCACCCTTCCTATTTAAGCCCCCATCCCCTTCTCTCTCCTCATAACTCTCCTTCACCATTACTTCTTCTTCTTCCTCACCACTCTCTCCACCAACCAACAGCAGGCAAGTACATCTTGCTTCTTGCTTCCCACTTGGAGAACCATTTTTATGGTTCATTTGTCTTTCTCTCATGATCCTGAGAGAGTTTAGTACTTAGCATTTTTGATTTCTTTGGCTTGTTTCTTCTAGATCTAAGTTGTTGTATTCTCGGTTGTTCATGGGTTTTGATCTCCCAACCTGGCGTGCTTTTCGGAATAGATGGTTCATGTGGCAGAGCTTCTCATTCTTCACCATTCTGAACCATGGGAACTTTATTTCTGGCTTGGAACAAAGGTTCAGTCACGCACACGTTCTTACGTGCCAGCGTGAATTTTCGGTCACGCACACGTTCTTATGTGTCTGCATGAATTTTCAGTCACGTACACGTCTTTACGTGTCTGCATGAATTTTTAGTCACGTACACGTTCTTACGTGTCTGCGTGAATTTTGAGTCACGCACACATCATTACGTGTCTGCGTGAATTTTGAGTCACGCTCACGTTCTTACATGAGTGCGTGAATTTTTAGTCACGCACACGTTCTTACGTGCGTGCGTGAATTTTTAGTCACGCACACGTTCTTGCGTGCCAGCGTGACATTTGAGTTACGCACACGTCTTTGCGTGCGTGCGTGAATTTCTTATCATTTTCTACGCTCATTTTCCACGCTCACTTTCCACGCTCACTTTTCACGCTCATGCTGTGCGTGCGTGAATTACTTTCCACGCTCACGTTATGAGTGCGTGAATTACTTTTTCACGCTCACGCTGTGCGTGCGTGAATTTCCCTTCACGCTTACGCTGTGCGTGCCAACGTGAACCACTTTTCACGCTCACTCCTTCTAGACTTGTTGACGTGACTTGTTGGCCTTAGCATAGACTTGTTGGCGTGACTTGTTGGCCTTAGCATAGACTTGTTGGCATGACTTTCTGACCTGGGTGTTTCTATTTGTTCTATAATTTATTCATTTAATGGTGGCATGATAGTTCTCCTATTATATCCTTATGCTTTTACATGAACTCGAAAATCTTAGCATGTTAATATTCTTGATACATATGGTTGTGTAGAACGTACCTTGTGTCTTGATTGGTTTATGGATACCCAGTAAGACTGGAACTTAACCTTGAGAGTTATAGACTCGACCCTATTTAATGATAATTGACTTTCATGCCTTGACACCATTGATAATAATGGTTATCTTGACTAAAATTGATCATGCGTTCCTAGTTGGAACTAAGAGACTGGCTAGTCGTCTTATTAAATTAAATGAATGAGACACGTTCATGTAATGAACTATTGTAATCGATTAGCCGATCTCGAATATTGACATACTGGCACATGCAGGCTTCAATTTTATTTATTTATTTATTTATTTTACCAAAGCAGCATGTGTACTTTATGGTCAAGGCATGATTACTCCGTGGTTAGATTTGATTGTTGCATTACGCTATGTAAGACCTACAACCTAGCCGTACGGGTATCGTTGTAGAGTTGCGCATATCGTACCCCGTACGAAAGTACTCATTTGAATGACCATGATCCACGGCATGGGATTTCACTCAACGTAGGGACTATTAAGTTAAATAAAATAATAATTGCATGGAGAGAATGGATCCCCGAGTTCTTACATGGCAGCCCTCTTGGGACTAGTAGTGCCCGACAGGCCGACTGGTTCCCACAGATACTGTAAACCTGCCACACGGACAGGGAGCGGTATCTGCTTATATTATTATTGTATATTGTATATTGATGACGGGCGTCCCGCTGGGACTCGTCTAATTCATGATTGGCGTAATTGATTGATTAGATAGACTAGCCTTGCTCGCACATGGTAAGAACTGAAGAATCCCTATTTGCATAATTCCAGGATAACTTGGGACTCACAATAGCAAGCCGTAGGAGTTGATTGGCCGTTCAAGATGATTTGTTTGTGTACTGTACCTACTCTGTTGCCTAACTGAGATGATCAGAATGTCAGGACATGACGGGCCAACTTCTGTCCTTGTTTGGTTGGGAGGTTGGTTCGAAGTGTCGTGATGTTATGTGAATCCTAGTGGAAAGCAGAGATCTATTATTATATCCTCTTACTTACTGGTTTAATCCTTCATATCGTGCTCCCTTGTGGTACTTGCTATTAGAGGTCTAACCTCTCTGGTTTTGCATGGCCAGATTTAGAGCCGGTTCCCGAGGATCCAGCTTACTTCTACCTCCACGATGGTCAACACTAGAGGGATGATCGCAGGAGGACTCGAGTGGGTTTCTTACTCCAACGCTCGTTTTGTTATTTACTTTATACTTAGCCGTTTGGCACCGACATGTTATCGTCTTGTACTTACTTTTATATAATTGTAACTAAGTCAGACTACAGCTGATAACAATTGTGTATATGTTACTATAACATCTGGCTATGTTTTGTAAAGCCAGATCTCAAGAACATTTTGACTAAGCGTTTGGGACGCCTTATTGCTTTATCTTACATGTTCTCTATTTTTGCTTCTTGTTTGAATGATTGAGACAATAGATGTGAAGTGACCATAGTAAGACTTTCATGTAGTATGCACCCCTCGTCTGGTTAGACAGCATTGATCGTATTATACGGTATTCATTTACCCGTAATACGTAGCTGGCTGAGTCATTCCCCCGCTCTCCAGTATTCTGGTTCTGGGACGTGACAAGGTTCTTCAGGAGGCGCACCGTTCTCAGTACTCTATGCATCCAGGAGCCAACAAGATGTATAGAGACTTGAGACAGCATGTTTGGTGGTATGGCATGAAACGTGAGGTGGCTCAGTTCGTGTCGAGATGCTTGGTGTGCCAGCAGGTGAAGGCCGGGAGGCAGAGACCCGGTGGATTGCTCCAGCCACTACCCATTCCTGAGTGGAAGTGGGAGCATATCACTATGGACTTTGTATCCGGGCTTCCGCGCTCTCCAGGAGGGAAGGATGCGATTTGGGTCATTGTTGATCGATTGACCAAATCGGGCCACTTTTTGCCTTTCAAAGTGGGTTTGTCGACGGAGAGGTTGGCCGAGATGTACTTGCGACAGATAGTCCGATTACACGGGGTTCCAGTGAGTATAGTCTCGGATTGGAACAGCCGATTCACTTCCCACTTCTGGCGGAGTTTGCAGCTTAGCTTGGGTACATCGCTCAAGTTCAGTACCGCATACCACCCCCAGACAGACGGGCAGTCGAAGAGGACGATTCAGACCCTCGAGGATATGCTGCGTACCTGTGTCTTGGACTTCGGGGGATCTTGGGAGGACCACCTTTACTTGGTAGAGTTTGCTTACAACAATAGCTACCAAGCCAGTATAGAGATGTCACCTTTCGAGGCTCTATACGGACGGAGGTGCCGTACTCCCTTGTCTTGGGATGATGTCGGCGAGAGTATTTTGCTTGGCCCTGAGATGGTAGTGGATGCTGCAGAGAAGGTCAGGATTATC